>PVLD010009718.1:0-75219 GCA_004027595.1 Dinomys branickii | reverse complement strand
CACACACACACACACACACACGCGCACACACACACACACACACACACACACACACTTCAAACTGCCTCCACTACTCATTCCCACTACAACCTTTCTAAAGAACTTTAGCAAATAACTGAGGTCTAAGTTTAAACATTAATGAGCTCATGAATTTAAAACCTGAAATCTTGGCCTCATTTTGTACCTTCTTTTACCCAAAAGTATTTCTAGCAAAAATTTGATTCCAAATATTCCATTCTGTAAATAATGGAAAATATCTAGTCCAAAAGTTTTTCCAGCAGGGTAACTGATTGGCATGAATCCAGTCTCAGATATATTTAAAAGTCTGTGTTGTCCTACTCTGAAGCTAACACTGAGCAAATCTGCAAAGCCTTTTACGTGATTCCCCCACGTGTTTGAATCAAGAGGTTTTGATTACATGAATCTTTTTTTTTTTTTTTTGTGGTACTGGGGATCGAACTCAGGACCCTGCGCTTGCTAGGCAAGCGCTTATTCCACTGAGCTATATCCCCAGCCCAGATTACATGAATCTGCTGAGAATTGGATGTTAATTCTTCAGATGAACACAAAGAAAGGAAAATCTTTTTTTTCAAGATATAAATAATTTTTTTTTTATTTTAAAAGTATAAGAACAAAAACATATTAACAAACAGACACAAAGTAGCATAAGAATAGTACAATCAAAACTGAGTTACAGGTAAGGTGACAGGGAATCAACAATGGTTGTTGCATTACATATTGATAACTTCTAAGTGTATATTCAGGAAAACAGACATAGGCATGCAAAATTGATCAAACAATTAATCATCAACTATTCCTTACAATAAAGTGACCTAAGTCAGTAGTACAACTATGTTAGATATGCTGCATATATGCACATACTTACTTACATACATAGATAATTATCCCTTCTTTTTTCATTTTTTTTCTTCTCTTTTAATATAATAGGAAAGGAAAATCTTCTCTGAAAAGACAATTAAAAATTTAAAGGGAACTGGATTTAAAAAGTAAAAGTTAAAAGAAGTAAAATGCCAAGAGCCATGTGCACTTGAGTATGTTTTCATTTCCCCAGATACACAAGCAAAATTAATATTCACTCAATAGAGTACAGCTTTAACTCAGCAGCCCTGTCCAGCGAGGGAATGGTGTAATCTTGACAAATATCGTTTCTTACTAATTGATTGTTTAACATTTTATCTCCACACATTTTTAAAAGCTTCTTTATGAAAATACTGCCATTTTAAACATCCTGTTGGTAGGTAACACTAATATGAAACAAGCTTTTCTGTAAGATTTTGAATTTTAATGTTTTTAATAATTAACACTCAATAACTCCATACTCCTCTAAGTTATACACAGTATATACTTTCATGCATCATATATTAGCACACAAAACACTGTCTTTTTTATGAATCAAATGGGCTTCTCAATATTGACTTGTAAGTAGCCCGGGATATAGGTCAGTGGCACAAGCACCTGCCTGGCAAGTGCAAGATCCTGAGTTTGATCCCTGGTACCAAAAAACAAACAAAAAAACAGTCAATAATGAGCAGGATATTCTCTGGGATATGCAAGTGTTTTGCAGACCATAGTTCAGCAGTTTCTTCCCTAGCCTCAGTTTGGGCAACCATTACTCCGATTTTTTTCTTTAAGAGTTGACCTACTTTAACATTTTGTAAAATTTCCACCATAGAATATTTATCTTTTTATGTCTGCCTCCTTTTGTTGGGCATGTTTTTGAGATTATTCTACAACATAATGGGTGTCTGTGTTTCAATTCCTTTTATGTCTAAATAATATTATATTGCTTGTACACACATAAAACTGTCAGTTTATGTTTATTTATTGATAGACATTTGAAATGTTTTCATGATGACAATTAAGAACAGTGCTGTCAGGCACAGGCATGCAAAAATACTTCTTCAAGTGCTTAATGTCAGCTATCTTGGATGTAAAATGAAAGACAGAATTCCAGCATTGCGTGGTTGTTCTACAGTTGTTAACTTTTTGAGACACACCACACTACAGTTAACATTCATGGTACCCTTCTACCTTTCTACAAGCAACACAGCTGGTCTAATTTCATTGTACCTTCATTAACCCTTGAATAGTTACAGAAGCCATCCTGGTTAGTATAACAGAGGATATCTTCAAGTGCTTGTCAGCCATTTGTATACATTATTTTAAGAAGTACCTGTCTTTGGCCTTATTTTAATTGAATACTTATTTATTTATTTGCTATTGAGTTTAAGAGGTGTTTACCAATAACACCTAAGTAGTACTTGCTTAATAAATGCATTGGTTGTAAATATGAAACCCTTCTAGATTCCCTTTCACCCTTACTTACTCTAAAAGTTCACACCACACTTGAAAGTACAGCTCTAGAATGATGTTTCTTCTTAGACCCAGTAGTAATAATTCTATGCTTAAGATTTGTACATTCACTTCTCGTATTCTAGTTTCTCTATGACTTCGGTTTGCATCCCTCTGTAGCCTCCCTTCTCACTGACACCTCTCACTTAGAGGGAAAGGGGAAGGGTAGCAAAGTGCAAAGAACTCTTCCCTGTATTTAAACTGAAAGAAATTACCTCTCACTCATAAGACTTATTTTTGACATGAGTTTTAAATTCATAACACGGGATTATTTTTTCTTGTTTAATGTAAATCAGCTTCATTATCTCTAGCCTGCATTTCACTTTCAGAAACAAATCATAAAATATAATAACTTCCAATTTTCATTATTAAAAAATAGAAAAAAAAGAATATACTCTAATAAAGTCAGGAAATTCAGTCTTTCAAGAATATTGGGGTTGGGGATGTGGCTTAGGGGTAGAGTTCTTGCCTTGTATGCATAAAACTCTGATCTGATCACCAGCACCACCACAAAAATAAAGGAATCCTTACAACTTCTGTTTTTTTCTTATATGCAAATTCATCTTATATAACTAAGAATATTTCCTTATCTGAACTTCTTCCTTAGCTATGTGTTCTCATTGCCAAAGCTTCTTAGTATTGAATATAATTACACCATTGACTAATGTGGGATTTTAGTTTTATTGAAAAGGATCTAACCACACGTTTTATATGTCAACAAAACTATTTGTGCATGCAAAAAGGAGCTCAGTAAACTGCAGGAGCCACTTTCAAAAGTCTATACCCTGAGAATGTGAGTGAATATTATAATATTGGTTAATTAAATGTGAAGTGCTGGATTTTAGAGAGATTATAATTTCTCATTACTGTGTCACTGGGAAGCATGTATGATGACTGTACACAGCTTGCCCTCCTTGGACACCATGGATGATTTCTGGATTGCTCTTGTCTCCTTGATGAATGTGTTAACTTGTGGAAATGCTAGTACTTTTCCTGTTGAGGCCAAGACTATTGCCCTGGCCCATGTGTCTGTGATGAGAGTGGGAATACAGAAACTTTGTGTCTGGAAGGAGTTAGCTTTGCTTTCTCGTTAATGGCTTCCAATCATTCTTTCTAAAAAACTCATCCTTACAGAAAAAGACGACTTTCATGCAAAACTCTGGTAAATTAACAGTTCATCATTTTCTAGTACACTATAATAGAACTCTATGTTCAGTCATGGGCTTTCATCTGCACTCCTCAAATCTCATTATAAAGTCAGATTAAACACATGGCTGAGTGTACAGCTACTTACTTCATTAAAGAAGACTATCCTTAGTGTCTCATCACATCATTTGTGAAATAAAAATGCAAAATGTGGTATCATATGACAACTTTATTTAATTTTTCCTCTTTTCTTCTTGTGATTTTATTCCTTTATGTTGACTATTCCAACAACATTCCAATATTTCATATTTGACTTCTTCTTTTGTGTCTGGATCTAATAACAGGGAATTTGAAAAATGTTGAGACCATTTCAGGAAAAATCTACGACCGTTATATAATAGTGGACAACATAAGCTTTATCTTGCTGACTATATTCAGGTTTGCATTTAGGGGAAGTCAGGAGGGGAGATTGTTTAAAGAGGGGAGTTAGATGTTTTGTGTTGGAGATCTGCAGAGAGGTACGGCCACTAGGTAACATTATAGCTCGCGTTCTAGGGGCAGCGGATAATCATCTGGATTCTGCGGGGTGGGCAGTTTCTAAGTGTCTCACAAACTGATGATGTGGGATAATCTGAGAAAAAATTATGTAAATATGTGAGTGTGTTTTCACTTGGTTTTTAAATCATTGGATTTCACCCCACTATGCAGAAGAAACAACTTAGGGGCCAAGATAGAGAGACTACCTACAGAGGCCCAAATTAGCCACTTTGTGTAACAAACTATTGCAAGGCCTGATGTTGCTTTACAGTCTAAATATATTTTTTCTTTTATAATTCCTGAACTTGGGGTCAAATCACAAAGTATCATCAAGACCTGGGATTTTATATGTGTACAAAGTAAAACTGTAAAGCCTACTTATAGCCAGTCTGGCCATTTGATGAAGATAAGATGGTGAATTCAAGAAAATAGAACACAAAGGGCAAGATTTTTTATTATGTCACCTGATTAATTTGTAATGTTATGGCTCCTTGTGACAGCTTGTGAGTACAGCTTCCCCTAGAAAGTGTGGTGTATGAATTACATAGACTCACCTGTCACTAGCCACCAAGCAATCTAGAAATATACAGCTATATAGGAGCATGATACCTGAAGCATCAGATTGAGCTGAATTTCAGTACTAGAGATGATTGTGGCAACTCAGTTACAGTTCTCTGTGATTCATTTAATAGTTACATAGTATCCTACATGCTGTTGTTACTGCCACGAAAATAGTTATTCTATGTATGTTGATGCCAGGGAAACTCTTTGAAAAGCTTTTTGGGTACTTGGACAATTTTAGCTGCTACTGTATAGGTTCACACAGAGGTAATCACTATATATCCCAATACTGTTCATATCGGCTGACTAAAAAACATCTACTAAAAGTTTGATTGCGTAACTATATGACAAAAGGAATTTTGCAGAAGAATTTTGACTGAGAATTTTGACTGAGTTAAAAGGGGCATGTAGTTGATCTTATTTATGGGGTTAGGGCCTTCCTTTGGCAGTACTGGGGATCAAACTCAGGACCCTGTGCTTGCAAGGCAGGCACTTATTCCACTGAGCTATATCCCTAGCCCTAGGGCCTTCTTTTGAATCAGGAACTTTCTCACTCACTTTGGCCTTGAATGTAAAAGCCCTACAGGAGTCCTTTAAGGAGAGCAAAAGACCTGAGGTTAACTTCTGGGAGGGGAAAATGGGATCTAGTTTATAGCAACCAAAGAAAATTGTACAACCACAAGGATTTTTTGTCACCCTAGGAGAGGATCCAGAACTCTAGACTTGGAAACCATGCTGTTGAAGCCACTGATTGTTTCAAAGAAGACCTGGAACAGGAGACCCTCACAGGCTTGCCCTGTCTCCTAATTCACCAGAAATTGTAAGGCAACAGCTACAAGGCATTAGGTGCATATTGTTTTAAGTCTCCACATTTAAGCTAATTTGATCAGCTAAGATGAAGCCGCAAAACACTATTGTGCTTTATCAGAATTATAGTTCACCTGTTAGCTTCCTCATGGGACAGACAAATTTTTGTTCTTCTCAATGCTAAACTATCATTTATTGGTCAATTCATATGTTTAATATTAATTGTCTCAGGTGTATTGAGCTGAATTGGATACCAAAAGATTAAAAAATATGGTCAATGTCCCAAAAAAGTTTACTTTATATACTGGAAAAAATAAGTCACAACAGAACATTGGATATTTATATTGAGACAAAAGAGTAAGGAGAAAAACCTATTATACTGTGCCCTTTAAAACCTGTGTTTAGAGTAAATTCTCACCTTGATAACATTTTTTAAATTTTATGTCTCTCATGATGTTCTACTTAATGAGATGGAAACAAGCAAACTTTTTAGAAGATGAAGCTGTTTTCTGCCTATTGGAATATGAAGAAAAATGTTACTTAAATTCTGCCTTATAATGAGGCATAATGGCTGAGTTTGTAGCACTGGGACTAGGAGCCTCCTTTAAATACAAAGCTGGGGAATTTCTCAAGATTATTAAAATGGATTTTATTTCTTAAAAATAGCATATTTGGGCTAATCATTGCAAGTTCTCTTATATATTTTCTTTTTACCAAATCCTGAGATAATCTTGCTGATGCACACTAAACCCAGGCTAATAAAAATCGTGTTTAATGAATTAGACCATGAGTGAAACTGCTGAAATAAAATAAATATAACCATGAGGGTTGTAATTAATGTTGAGAAATATTGAATATCTGTTGCATTTTCACTTGTTTAGTTTAATGGTAATTTATCATTATTAATGTAATGATTCATTGTTTCATGTAAAGCAAAAGATAGATTTTTATTAAAATAAAATAAAAATGTTTTGCTGAAATCCATTGTTTTGATGACATCTAATTTTTACAATGGCAAATCTTTGCATTATAATCTTTTTTACTTTCCACTGGAGTCTCAGAAGTTACTTTACTTCTTAGGTCTTTGCAATGAGGTTGTGTGACTGATTTTTGGCAACAGAATGTGCGATAGAGGACAAACATTATCTCCAAATATGAAGTCACATTTTTCCTCCTTTTTCACTGTGACCAAAGAAGTCATACGTTGACTACAGTAGAATCACAACAAAAAGTTCAAGTATTTAAATCAACGTATGAACAGAGCATTCACTGACTATATTAGACTGTACCACAAGAAACAGTAAGATATTATTTCATTAGAACACTTCTGGTTTTGGCTTATTTTTCTACAGTATAGCTTCCCTGACTCTAGTACAATAATTGATATAGTTTTAATTATATTGATTATTGTATTAATTATGTTGATTATATAATTTTAATTGATTTAAAAATATCAATTGTAAATTTGATGGATTTGACGTACTGAATTTGTTTTAATTTACTGATAATTAAAACACAATCTTTAATTACTAGTGTCTTGTTAGTATACTCCTTTTTCACTAATTTATATGCCTGATAGGTTCTGGAACACAACTGGTTGTGCAGATCACTGTCATGAAGATTCTTATTTATGGTTATATAATCCAGAAGAATGCTAGCTTTTTGTATTGTTCATAGTCTTTCAGGTGCATATATATATACTCTTTACATGTATATATGCGTATATATGCATATATACGCATATATATGGGCACATATATATTGCATATATGCATGCATATGTGCACATATATATTACATATATATGCATATATATATATGAATGATTTACCTAAGACACAAAGGTAATAATAACAGTCCAACGTCTTTTAAATTTGAAGCCTTACAAAGATATTGTACATAATATATGATAACATATATAACCTGAACTTTGGAAGTGTTCCTCTTCTGTTGAAAACTGAATTTAAAAATTGCATTTAATATGCAACAGTTGGTGCAATAATTATGTCACTATTAACAAAAATGATAAAGAGATGACCCCATTGTGTCTGGTATTATTTATAGCTGTAAAGTTAAGGTTTCTCAGAATTACAGCTGTATTTTCTAAGCATATAAACTAAACTTCATTGGACGTAATTAAAGTCTGCTCTGTTCCCAGGTGGGAATATGCTACCAGATTCAAGATGACACTCATTCCTTGCTGCTATTCCCTCGCCTAAGTAATGCTGAATGTTCATCCTAAAATTTTTGTGAAGTTTTCTTCATTTTATTTTCGCAAAGAAATGTTATAAATTGGGAAAGGTCAGAGGCAGGCTGCCACATGAAATCAGCCCAACTAAATAAATGTCAGGCATTCTTTCTTGATTTCAAATTAATATCCAATGTGTTCCTGCTACTAGCTTCCCCAGATATTTTGGGGAGCTATATTCCCACCTCTTTATTAACAAGCCTTTTATTTTAAGGATTTCCTTAGTAATTACTGATGTAAAAGAACGTATACACCAGATCAACACTGGATGTGTGAAAAATCCTGATTTCTTAGAAGTCACAGTCTCAAATGCTTATATACTTTTAAAAATGGCACTAAGCAAGCTACATTACATAAATCTACATAAGTCTTAGAATTACCAGCCAGGATAATCTTGGAAATCAAATGTACCTAAATAACACTAAGTCTCCTAACTTCTAATTCTCTCACTTTGATGAGTCCTTAGATATGCTGGAGTGTTTGCAACAGTGCTTTGACCCTTCTGTCAAAATGTGTCTTTAACGTGGAACACACCCAGTTTCCGCATGAAGCTTTCAGCTAATTGTTCAGGTGATCCTCCTAGACTTAATTCCTTGTGATTTACCTAAAGCTATTCCCTAGAAATGAAGACAGTTTGAGTTGGATTAGAACAAACACATAGATGTGAAGCCCACAAATATCAAGGTCTATGATAATTAAAATTTCTTGAGACCAAGGCATCTTTGAAAACAAGAGGGGTTTATTAATCTGTAACAAATGCCAACCAGAAGCCAAAGACTGAACCTGGTACAAGTTCCCTGGATCCCCAGCAGTAAGGGTAGGTAGTAGGTACAAAAATATCTGTTGCATCAAGAAGCCAGAGCACAGCCTTTGGCAATGACAATTTTGGGAGAACACAATCACGTACACTGCCCAAACTGGTGTGCCAGGGAGTCTTCATTGTCTGGGACTGGAACAGGAGTACTGGAGAGGTGATTGGATCAGCCATGCTGTACTCATGGTGGCCATTCGCTGAGGTTCATAGCTAGATCTGCAAGTACAGTAGAGGCGAACCGCAGGCCGATTGGATCATTGAAAGCTCTAAAACATGCCCTGCGACTGTGCTGCTGTGTTGCATGCTGGTCACAGGGAATGTAATTTTGAGGGAGTATATTTCATTTCCTTTTTTTTAAGGGCTTATAAAATTTATTCCTTTTTTGTATTTTTTTATTTTAAAGAGAAAACAAAATAACAACTACCAAGTCAAAAACAAAACAATAAAATGATGCAGAATTTCAAAGCAACGTGATAGAGAGTTGACAGTGATTGTTAGCTTACATACTGATATCTTCACCGAGGTGGGATGAGGGAAGGGAGACATAAAAGAAAGAAGGAAAGGAAAAATATATATGGATATACAGGGATAGGTGGGATAACTGTGCTACCCTTGTCTGTTGGTTTACTGAAAGCAACAGTTAATGCTTAAAGTTTTCTTTTTCTGACCAGTGTTGCATGATTAGATCTGGTAAAGTGAACAACTAATTTGAAGAGAACTATAGGCAATATAACAACCACTGTTGAATCCCCGCTATCGATTAGTGAAACTCCATATCATTTCCGGGTTTTTTGTTACTCTTTATTTTCCTCAATCGTTTGCCCAGTCTTGCATTCTTACACTGGGGTATAGTTCTTGCTGGTGTTCTCTCCAGATGCTGTCTCATAGGAGTGTGGAGCACTTTTGTTCTGATTTGTTTTGTTTTGTTCCTCGTGGTGATGGTCTCGCCTGAAGCTCTGAGTTGAGTAACACTCTCCGTCTTTCTCTCTTTTCATATCCAGGGGAAGAATGCTGCTGTTCTCCTGTCCGAGCAGCTTGCTCGTACACGGAGTACCAGTATCAAATTGCACATAAGAAATATACAAAATTTAAGGGAAGACACCTTATTTATAAGGGGGAAATGGAGAAGATGGATGGCTCCCCCATGAGGACTGTGGCCAGGGTTACAGAAAGATGGCGCACCCCTGGGCCTTTTGCTCCCTGATACCTTAATGGGGTTTCAAGGCCTTTCTCCCTACCTGGAACTTACCTTAGCTCGGCTTGGTTCCTGGGCTGTCTTTATATTACCTTGGGCCTCTTTGCCTATGCCATTCCTGTTGGTGGGATTGGTGTAACCTATTTCTACCTGTGTTTCTCTACCCTTGATAGAGTCTTATCTCTGGAATGAGCATCTAGTTGGATAGAAGAGGCCTTACCCATGGTTAGTTTAGAGTTAGTGAGAGGATGGGTAGGCAACTATTTTAGTAATATAGTGACCCTAGAGCTAAATATCAATTCAGCTTTGGGCTTTGTGCATTTGGCGTGCTCGCTCCCCCCCTCCCTCTCTCACTCTCCCCTCCTCTCTCTCTCTGTTTGGATTTTCTTTCTCTACCCCTTCCTTTAGGGTGTTCCCAGGGAAATTTCTCTAGTGAAGTGTTAACTCCTAGTTGGGATTAACTAGAAAACTGAGACCCTTATCTTATTCTCTCCCCTCCTACAGACTCCCTTTCCTACAACTGAATCCAGAATGTATAAAAATGTCTACCATCATGTGTATATATGTAGCCCTTCAGTATTACCCTACCATGCTTACAAACTATCTTATAGGAACCAAAAATAATTTTTATGCATTTGTTTATTCATTGTACAAATACTTACATAAGATGAACTGATAAACAAGAGAATATTGTGTTCCTTGTGGAAGTTAGTATTAATATCAGATTTTTCCCTGCTACAAAAAGTCTTCCCATTTATTAACTATTGATTACAGAAGGAACATTTCTACTTTCAGTAATTCCACACATGTGATTTTATTTATTTATTTATTTTTTTTTTGGTACCAGGACCTTGTGCTTGCCAGGCAGGCACTTATGCCACTGAGCTATTTCTCTGGCCTGTGACTTTCAGTAATTCCTGTTGAACAAATTCTCTTGTAATTACAAAAAAAGTATCTGCTGGATGTTGAGTTGCATTTTGAAGAAAATAATGGCTTTGTTTCCTTTTGTCTGATTTTTTCCCTATTGTTTAAGTACAGACATACATCTGCCAATTAAAAAATGTTAAAAACCTTTGAGGAAAAATTCTCATAGTTAAGAGCAGAAAGAACAAAAGATAGAATTGGGAGCCACCACATCTAGAAAGCAAGGATCAAATTTCACATAAGAGAATGAGAGGAGTTGGGGTGACTGGAATAAACCCTGACCTTCTTGACCTACTCACTTACTGCTGAGCACCTCAGCTGATAACGACGCTATTGTGAACACGGGAGCAGCAACCAAGGGACTTCAGGCATGTCTTGAGCATGCTGACTTCATTTCTTTTGGATATGTACACAGTTGTGTGACTGCTGCATCACATCTCTTAGTTTTGTGAGGATTTCCACACGGTTTTCCATATCACCTGTACTTATCTGCATCCGCAACAAGAGAAAGAATTCCTCCCACATCCTCACCAACACTGAACTTCCTGGATAGCAGCCAGTCCAACTAGGGTGCAGTGATAGCTCATCTTAGTTCATTTGCATTTTGCTAATGATGAGTGCCATTGAGCATTTTTTGAACTACACGTTAACCATTTATATTCTTTTTAACAAAATGTTGATTCAGATTTTTATTCATTTTATTTTAAAAGTAAAAGAATGAAAACATATTTGGCCCCTTTAAAATCAGAATGTTTTCTTTTCTTCTCTTTTTTCTGAGTTTCTGTATGTTCTGGATATTCAAGTATTCTCAGATCATTATTTCCTAATGTTTTCTGTCATTCTGTAGGCAGTATTTTCACTCTACTGCTTCCTTTGCTGAGCAGAAAGTTCTCAGTTTACATAATTCCATTTGTAAATCTGTGCTCTTGTTGCCTGTGCTTTTCATGTCACATATAACAGATATTTTTTGCAACAACCCATACTCAAATAAATCATAGACATTGGAGATGGTGGGAGTACAAACACCCTAAGTCAACCATTACAGAATGTACAAACAGATACATAAATGTGTACCCAAACAAAAGTATCACACTCTGCTCAGTAAGTATGTATAATCATCATAGGTCATTAAAATATCATTAAATGTTTTTATATAACTTTAAAACATAAAGCTACTGAATACAGAAAAAAGCTTAATCCTATTTTCTAATTGATCTTTGAATAGTTTCTTTTATGATATTGTCTAGGTTCAGTTCATGTTTTTTCAATCCTTTATAATTATTTTCTCATCTTTAAAAAGGTTTACATTTTAACTGATTTCCTCACGCTGCATGTTTCAAGCAGGCTTTGAAAAATGCACTTAAATATAGAAACCTAAAGAGCCTTTCATGTGGTTAGACCACAGGGAAACGTACATTAGACCCTAAATGTGGAATTGAATCCTAAAACAACATAAAACAAAACAAAACAATCTTTTTAGAAACATGACTGAATCTAGAATCTCTACAATATATCACCAAGTTACTTACTATGACATAAGACATAATATACCTATCTCAGTCTGTCTGACACGGTGGGCTCACTGACATCTCTCATAAGGTACCAGGTCCTAATCTTCAAAACAAATAATCCAGTTCCAGTCACACAACTATGGAACATATAATTCACTTTATATTTTCATAAGTGGTTAAGGTTCTAAAATGAGGATATGATCCTTGATTATCTAGATATCGAATATAATTAAGGCATCCTGAGTGGCAAAAGAAATTTAGATACATACAGAGAGGGTAATGTGAAGTTTTAGACAGGGGTCACAGAGATATGCTTATGTGATAAGGGATGCTAAGAAACACCACTAACGCCAAAAAATAGATGAAGAAATACTTTCTTCTACAATATTTTCTGGAGAAAATATGGTCCTGATGGAATCTTGATTTCAAACTTATTGTCTTCTGCACTGTGAGAAATAATTGCTATTGTTTTAAAACTTTACATCTTCAGTAATTTGCTATAGTAGTTCTTCGCACCTCATTAGAGAGTTTGCTGAGGGTCATAGATACTGAAGTTAACAGAATGAAAAAGAAGCAAAGCAAAAACCTTAAACTGTGGAAGCAGCTTTGAAGTTGGAGAATGGGTAAGCAGAGGCTGGCCAGATTTTGAGGCACAGTGTAGAGTAACTGTGGTTCCTTTCACAATCTGGATCTGTAGCTATGTGGGCATTGGAGAATTTTCAGTAAGGGTTCAATGGGAAGTGAGCAGCATAGTAGAGAAAACCTGGCCTATCATAAGGAATACATGTGTAGGATATATAAATACTAAAACTGTATCAGACAAGGGTTGTGAGTACAGGTGTGTGGAGTGTAAACTCTTAAGTGATACACTTCAACTTAACTTTTTCTTTTCTTTTTTGAGACAGGGTCTCTCTATGCAGTTCACACTGGCCTGGAGCTCACTTTTTAGCCCAGGCTGGACTCCAACTTCCGAAGACTCTCCTGCCTCAGCCTCCCAATTGTTAGAATTACAGGCATGTACCACCACACCCAGCTAAGTGATACACTTCAATATTAGAGAAAATTTCCACAAATATGTTGAAAGGACATTTTGTTACTTATGGATTATAACAAAATTCAAGAAAAAAAAGATAAACTAAGGAAGAGAACCTCTAGCAGAAAGGGATTATTTAAGTATTTGGGTGGTCCTAGTTTTATTTTGGTTGCATAAGATTTTAAAGTTTTAAAAGTCATTGCTGGAATGTGTACTCTACAAATCTAGCCAACCTTGCCTTGAAAAATTTTGCTGAAGAGGTAAGGCTCATGGATCTCTCCAATCATTTTACCAGAAATCAGAAACAGATGCAGGATTATCAAAAAAGATCTATAGCATGCATTCTGGACTATAATCCTTGAAATCAGAAGACAGACCTGTGGGCAAAAAGGATCAATTATAGCCTCAGAGGACAGGTCTGCAAGTTTAGGAACCACACTGCTGGTGCAAGGACTGGAACCTGAAGTCACGAAGGAGAAATCTCACACTTTGAACAGACTACAAATTCCCCTGCTAAATTTGAGATTTGAGACTCATGATCAATATTTTGTACTTCCTCCTCTTGAATTTTGCATATCTGTATTATCACATTTCTGCTGCACTGCTATATTTTGGAGATAAATAATTTGTTTAATGACTCTTTAGAGGGAGAGGAATGTTGTTCCAGGATACATAGTATTGAGTTTCAAGGATACCTGATTTAAATCCATCAGGTAAAGCAATTTGAGACTTTAAAGTGGACTATACATAAGGTGTTGAACTGGAGTTCTTGCGGCAATGTGTACAATTCAGAGAACGTGTCGTTTTTGTGATTTTCATTATGGAAAATTTTCTTTCCATGTCAACTTTTCACTGATAATGACCTATTCAGAAGGTTTATTTCTCTCACAGTCTCTTTTCTGGGAATGTTTTCACTTCAAGTGGGTTGTCTGATTTTTGACACAAATGGTTTGGTTGTAAATACCCCTCTACAATTCTGACTTTTGTAACCTCTATCATTTTTATTTCTTGGAAAGTGTCAGTTTCACCAATTTTTGCTTTAATTATTTTATACATTTGTGTTCCTGTTTTACTTTGTTACTTTTTTAAGAAAAAATCTTTCTTGTATGTCCATCAGGTTTCCTTTGCTTTGTTTTATTTTCTTAGAATACACAGCAGATCATTGATCAGATTACATTTTTTTCTTTTGCAGTTCAGGTTCTTATAGCTGCAACCTTTTCTAGAAACACAATTGACATCATTTACGTCGCTAAAATGTAGATACATTGTGTTCTGCTTTTAATTGCACTGAAATATTCTCATAATTAACATTTATTTTTGCTGTCTTGGGTATATATTATTATGGCATTTAATTTCTACCTATTTGTGATTTTCTAAATTGTTTCTGTTACTGATTTCAAATTACATTTTATGTTGGCATAGTTAATGTAGTTTTGATATTTTAAAACTTAGTTTGACTTATTTTCTGGACACGAGAAGTCTAGATGTGTTCTGCTCCATGATTTGATTTTAATTTGTGGAGTTGAAATCTGATTTGAAAATGTGGATTTGTTTGTCAAGGTCCGATTCCCTGGGAGTAAGAATGACGTGAGGGCATGTCACAGTGTCATACAGCACCCTCTTTATCTTTTTTCTGAGACAGAGTCTCATTATGTAGTTCAGGCTTCTGTTGAACTCCCTATGAGTCCACATTAGCCTCAAACTCGTGGTGGCTTTCCTGTGTCAACCTCCCAAGTGTTGGTAATACAGGGTACAACACCATGCTTGACTCATGATCCTGCATAAACCATTTCTGACTCACCAGAAGCCTTTGGTTAATTTTGTGGAGTTCTAAATAATTGATTATACCATTATTTACCACATTTAATCTACTTTTATAGTTTATGTGGCTAAACAACCACCCCTTTCAGAAAGTCACCTGTAATTCCCAAGTTGTTGACTGTGTTCGAGCCACAGTGCCCCAGTGGCCAAATGGGATCCTGGATGAAAGCACAACAGTTCTTTCTCTAAATGAGTGCCTTGCTTGCACATTCTTCTCTTTCATATTCATGATTAAATATATTTAAAAGAGAAAAATTTTAGGAGGTAAACAAACAAATTTTTGTTATTTTGCTTTTGTCTAAATGCCTGTGTCCTTGAAAAACTCATATGATGGAATCTCATTTGCTGTGGCCCATCATCGGTAGATGGGGCTTGCTGTAGCTGATTAGCACCGGAGGAGTCTTTCCTTCTAAACTGGGTCACTGCCTTTGTAGGGAGGGTGCAGAGACAATGATGACCCCTTCTGCTACATGAGTACACACAGGCATCTCCGTCTATGAAGAACTCTCAACAGGCATCAAGTCTACTAACCGCTTGATTTTGGACTTGCAACTTCCAGAAATGTGAGCAATAAATTTCTGTGCCTGAATTATTCTGTCTTCATTATTTTTTTAGATAAGCTTAGATAGAGGCAAATGTCTTTTTATTCACTGTTGTTCTTTCTGTGCATGTGGGCCTGTGTATTTTCCTAATATGTGGCAAAAAATATGCAATCACTTAAGTTTTCTGTTCTCTAAACATGTACTTCATGACATCAGTGATTATTGGTTATATCAACATCTACAAGAAAATCAGGCACATAGTCAGAACGCAATAAAATTTTATTGATTAAATGATGGTTGTATACTTTTATTTATGTTTTAAATATTTATTCATTTTATTTAAGAATTGGGTCAAAATCTACAAATTATATTTCCATATACTATATTTATACTTAACCCTTTTCAAGAAAAATTATACTTAAAATGTTGTAAAAAAACAGTGATTTTATCTTTACTTCTTAATAGTATAATTTACAGAATAAAATACTGACCAAAATTTTAAGTTGGTAGATACAAAATGGAAATAATTATATGCTCAGGTATCATTCTAGTTCAATATTTTTGTCTCTTTGGTCACATAAAACTGATTTCTCAGTTATTTCTTATTTAGTCATTAAATTATATGGCCTATATTGATATTCATATAATTAGAATATTTCTTATTGAATGTTTTTAATGTGATATTGCACCTAAGAGCTGTGTTCAGTGATCATGTTATGGAAAAAGAAACAAAGCACAGGTAGTACGTTACTTCTGCACCCAGGAGGGCCAGTCACTGAACGGTGTCAATAACACACGACAATCATCCACTGGAACAGAAGCTAAATATCCAAAGTTAGTTTTATGTGAAATGGTGATGACTGTGCTAATATCATCACATCCTTAAAATTGTGCCATTTAGATGATTTTATAAGAATGGAAACAATAATAAATAATGCCTGAAATGGATATAAACTGTCATAATTTATGAAGATAAAAACACCGGTTACTATTTCAATCATGTCCTCTAACAAAACACACGTAAGATTCATTGGTGAAGCTGGCATAGATAAGTTGGTGGTACTCCACACAGCTCGGTGGAATTCATAAGTGTAAAGGAAATTGGGAGTTATATTGAAATAGTGTTTTTTACTTGTAATCTTTAAAGGAGCTTAAAGTTTCATTTTCTGAGGGAAAGAAATGTTCATCCAAGCTCCAGCAAGAGCATCCCCACACCAGTCACACAGTGAAGCCCCTTGTCCTGACCCTGTGTCTATCTTCTGTGTAATTCATCATTAAAAATGTAGCCTGAGTCATTTTTCAAAAATGCCGATCCTTTGATGGTCACTCTGGGATTTCCTCAATAATTTCCAGACTGCTAAGCTGATGACATGGGTATGACATTTCCTCTCAGATTCATCTTAGTCTCAGGGTTGCACAAATTAACTCTGTTTTGATATATCAACCTGATGTTTTACTCTGAAATCCCTCTGTGCCTCATTCAATCCATTCTGCATTTCATTTGTCCATCAGTGACATTTATAGATGAACTAAGAATTGAAAAAAAAATCAGTCATATCCAATTAAGGATTTATTTTAAGCTTACCTTCTCCTACTCCTGACTCTAAGAATCTTAGACTGCTGGCCAAGACTTTCACACTTACAAGATTATCCTCTCTAGTGTGTGAAAAAATTACTGCTTTTTCCTGGAAAATTGGCTGTCTGTTGTCTTCTGCTTCTTAATTAATCTCACAGTATTTTGTTGTGGGGGAGGAAGTGGGCTTCTTAGTGTTTTAGTCATTTTCTCATTACCAAGAAAATATCCAACACACACAATTTAGAGGAGAGCTTTATTTTGGCTCGCAGAATTTAGAAGATTCAGTCCATAGTGGTCTGAGTGCAAGGCAGAGCGTGGAAGAGTCTGGTGGAGGAAAGCTGTTCATTTCACGGAGACAAAAAACGAGAGATGAAGAGCCTGGAAGGCAGGTACGGCACATCCTTCCAGGTCCTCTGTGATGCACCTCTAAGCAGGCCTGCTGCAGACAGCACAGTATGCTACTGCGCGAGCCTGGGAATGCACTGGGGAGGACGTGGCCCGTACTGCAATCTCCCTCCAGAGGCTTTCCTTAGAAGGGATGAGAGCTCTGGGGCACATTCTAGACCCAAGCCACTGTACTCAATATTTGAATCTGCCTTCTTAGAACATGCGATGTTTATTCCTGGCTCAGGTTGGAAAGGATTTACTGGGATTATGGGCGCATAGAGCTCTAGGAAATCAGCCTGCAGTTGGTAACTCTAGTTCTGCACATACCAGCTAAATTTCAGCCTCACTTTCTAGGCAAATGTTGGAAACACAACTTGATAAACATTTGGCCCCTCGGACTGGCAGCACCTTTCCTTTACAGTAAGATTATACTGCACTCTGGGGCTAAAGACCTGTGGGTCTCCTTCATGCTATTTTCAGCAGACTAAACCTGAGATCCAAGGAAGCCCCCTGGCCTTTCAGTCTGGTTCTAATTTTGCTCATTCAAGTTCCCACTCTCCTCAGAAACTTGAACATCTTTCAACATAATTCCTATGAGAACGCGAAGAAATTTTCCTGCCTGCAACATCTTCTCTTTTAAAGGCTCCTGCCTTGGCCTCTGAACCTCAGTGTCCTACACGCCACCAGAGAAGTCCACAGAGGCTGATACTGTTTGCTCTGTGCTCCCTGCCTGCTTTGTCCTGCTGTAGAGATGTCCTTTACATCTCAGGTTCTCCGTGTCAACTGTGTTTATTGGTAGGAACAGCAGAAAGCTATAGTTTGATGTCCAAATGAACCTGAACATAAAATTAATATTCCTATTCATCTTTAATTTCTCAGGGGCTGATCCCTACAAGATCTGTTCAGATATCACTCTAACGTCTCACAAAGCAATCAGCGAACCAGTTTCACCTCCTTTGCATCTCCATCTCACCTCACACCTTTCCCTTTAGCCATGTCTAGGTGTGTGTTTCCCTAAGAGAACTAAGGAGTTTCTGCTTTTCTTTCATTGAAGTAGATTACTCTACTGAAATAAGCTTGCGTTTCTTTTCTGTTAGGGTACGTTACTTTTTTTTCCTAAAGATTCTATCTGAAAACCTCACTCGTTGATACACTCCAATAATCTTCTTCGATCCCTCCAGTTCTGGGCTGCTTGCAGTGTGCTGTAGCCGTCCGTTTGCTGGTCTCTGTCTCCCATGAAGATGCCATGCTGCTCTGTTACTCTCTGCCATAGAACTAGCGGTGCCACCAGTGTGTGGGTTTCCTCATCAGGTCACAAAGTGAGAAAGCAATGCAGGGAATCACCACGGCCACACCAAGAGGGTGAGAATTAAGTGTCTGTTGTTGTAGGCCATGTAACTTTTGGAGAAGGTTGTGCTACTATGTATCTTAGCCAAATGGAATGATGTAGCAATTTTGAAGGAGTTGATTGTCTTAGAAAACAACTTCAGAATGTATCTTCTCTTTATTAAACTGTAATGATAGAGATTAAAATGACTATGCAATGATTTGAAACTCCATCTCAAATGTAAGCAAATAAAACTCCACATTTAATAACGATAAAGTTTTTGAGCGCTGCTCGACCAGTACAGGAAGAGAGTGAGAGATCAAGAGAACCCTGACAATGTTTGGGAACAAAATATTGCTAAAAATATATTACATGTGACAAGCAAAGGAGCCTTAGGAAATACGATCATTAAATGCAGTATGATATCCTAGGTGGGATCTTTGAACAACAACAACAAAACTCTATGGAAATGTAAATAAATCTAAGGAAAACATGAACACCAGTTAGTACTGTATCTGTGCTGACTCACTTCTGATGATACATCATACAGACATAAGATGTTGACACAAGGAGGGAATGGTTGTGTGCTAGATGGCAACTTCCATACAATCTCCACAATTTTTCAGGTTACAGAAGACATTTTATTTTATTTTATTTTATTTTATTTTATTTTATAAGAGAATTCTATTTCTTTTTTTTTTAGATTTTTTTCTTTTTTCTTTTTTTATTTTTAGAAAAATAAAAGCACAAAAACATATTAACACACAGACACAAATTAGCATAAAAAATAGTACAATCAAAACTGATCTACAGACAAGGTGACATGGGCTCAACAGAGGTTGTTGCTTTACCTATTGATATCTTCGAAGTGTATATATATATGAACCCAGATACAGACATGCAAAATTGGTCAGACAATTAATCCTCTCAACAACAGAAAAACACAAAAAACAAAAAACCAAAGCCAAAAAAAAAAACAAAGACATTTTAATATAAAAAGAGAATTTTAAAAAGCTGAGTTAAAAAAACAGAAGAACTATAGTAAAATATTTAACTTCTAAATATAAAAAAATTTTGGTGAATGCACTAATAAAGCAGCTAAATATCTATTTGGAAAAGATTTATTGGCTTATAAATCATGATATTTTAAATCTATTCTCAAGAAAAACTAATTTCAAGCATTTTCTAAAATATGAACTCATGGAAAATATTTTCAAAGTGAAAATATTGTGGAAATATATTTTATGAGGAATGAGAAAATATTTAATTTTATATTTATGTTTTTATACTTAACATTTCTTTTCTACTGGGAAAATGTTTCAGGAGTTTTTTCACAACTTCAATTAGTAAAATTTCAATATTTTTGGTTTTTCTAAGTTTACATCTGCACTGATAAATATTCAACCCATCATATTCTCAAAGGACTAATTAAAAAGGAAGTCAAACAACATTTTCTCTAATATATTCAAAAATATATGTAAATATTGCAGATAAAGTTATTAACCTTTTAAAGTAACCCTATATATTTGTGAAGAAATTTTTTTTACTCTATTTTATGTTTTATATTAATAGTTGGTTATTGGAGTTATCTTTTGAGTTTAAAATCTATCACTATAGGTCATATATGTGCTACTTGAGCATTCTTTTCTTTACCCGGTCAAATATATCTTTTCAGATGAATCAAAATTTTTTCCAAAAATGTATTTTCAGTGTGCCAAAATTATAACATGCTTTTAGAAGTTGTATATTTTAAGTATTTAGATTATCCATTTTATTTATTTTCTTTATTAATGACAGCATTGTCAAAATTTTATTACATTTTATTAATATATACCTATTAATATATACAAATCTATATACCTATATATAATATATACCAATTAGTAACATATACCAATTAATATACACCAATTAATAAATACACACTGCAATATAAATAGACTTTATAGCCCTATATGATGTAAATGGTTAACAAATAACTTTTAAACACAATAAAAGATAAACCAGTTCAGGGATTAGTGAGTACCTGCAATAGGTGTCATAAGATGAAAAGGGTGCAGCAATTTTCGTATTAGAAGTGTTTTACTGCTTCCAAGGAAATGGAATTCCTTTTAAGTTTTGCGAATGAAAATATATATATATTTTTTGCTTATGGTATGTTGACCTGATCAAGTACAAAAGAGAGTTTGTGAGTTTACTACATACTACAGTAAATACTGCTCTGAATATCAAATACTGTAGGTCTGATCTTCATGCTTTATGAAGTAAGTAAGTAGAACGTTCAGGGTATTTCTTTCCATCACAAAATTGAAGTGCTGACAAATACTATTTACACGTTGTCTTTTAACTCCACAGAATTGAGCAGAATTTTAAAAGGAAATCACTTTCTCTTGATCATTATTAACCCAATTTGTTTACATATCAAATTTATTGTCCAATATATCACTTATACACTCATAAATAAATTTTACTTGTTTCTTTTATCTTACAACTAATGAGTTTTTGAATGTTACTTTATAGAATTTTTTTTCTTTTTACATTAAATGAAACATTTTTGTAGGTTTACAGGCAGAATAGGTCATATATTATCAACACATTTGAAGTTTCATCTCATTAGTATCAGCTTATTATGGCAGTAATTATTTCTGGGGGTTAGCAAATCATGTTGTTAATCATATAACCCTAGTTTAGCAATGAGAATGTATGTATATCTAAATTAGACCAACCATTCCACTGAAATTTATTTCCAGTGTATTGCACACTGCTACGTGCCAGGAACATTTCTCATTCTTTAGATTCTTCAGATTTTGCAGGGATCTAAAATTCTTTTATAAATCAGACCCACATGTGTAAACATATTGTCTCCCTAGTGTAAGAACATGGAAGAGTAAATAGAACCCAAAATGTACAATAGATAATATGAAAGGGAAAGAAATTGCTCAAAGGAAAACCTGGGATGGGGGAAAGAAGGAAAAGAAAGTATTGAGGCATTATAATATTAATTATATATATATATATAAATCCCTGTCATTTGGTTTGAAACGCTGTATTATTTTTAATGTCCTTGCTTTGTTTTGTTTGTATTTTGCTATTGTTCTTTTTTTTTACTGTTCTCTTTAAAATAAAAAAGTAAAATAAAATCCTTTTATAACATATTGGTGAGAATTTATGCTTATGACATCTATTGCCAAATGTGACTGGATAAAAGAGATAAAATTGAATAATTATATATACATAATTTTAAAATAAAGACAATATAAAGGCTAAGAGAAGAATATATTGTATTCATAGAAAAAAATCAAGATATTAGACCCACACAGAACTGTGAAGTTCAGCAAGATCAACGATTAGTCAATACCATATAGCACCAATTTATTCTCTCAACCTTTACTGAGGTATAACTTATAGATAAAATTTATGTGTATTTGAAGTGTTCACATTTTTTTCAGCTATAAGAATACTTAAGATTCATCCCATTAGCTGAGTTCAACTATAAAATGCTGGGTTTTTTTTTTAAAAATGGTTTCAAATTAAAAGCATGAGCTTTGAGAAATAGAAGAAAGAGCAAATTTGGTGAAGAGAAGGAAAGAAAATAACTTTAGGAGGAATATTATATGAAAAAAACTATCTTTCGTAAATGATTCATTTAAAACATAATAAATGACATATAACAATTTAACAAAATCACATTATACTGTGAATAAAAATGTGGTTTATTTAGAAATACAAGGTGATTGTTTTAACATTTGCTACTAAGCCATGCAGTATGCCATGTAAGTTGTCTATAGGAGAACAAAAATGTTCATATCTAATATTACAGAGGAAATAATACCTAACAAAATTTAAAATGTAATCATGGCCCCCAAATCCATAAGCCTCTCTAAATGTCCAGTGCAATCTCATTTTATTCATATATTAAAACAGATGTAGTATCTCTTTAGATCAAACATGAATCCTTCATTGGTGTCCTGATCTGCTCTCTTGTGCCCTTTAGGACTTCTAAGAATAGTTACACATTGCTTGAAGAGAAGAACAAACCTGAGAAATATGTGGTCAGACATTTTTCATTGGTTATCTTACCAAAATATGGAGAGTGCTGGTCAATAAATAATACAATTGAGACACTAGGAATAAGAGACAGCTAGTAAAGAGGTGTTGCACCCTGCTTTACAACAAAGTTTATATATATATAATATATATATATATGTACAGTCTATAATATTAGTAATACTATTATGTAGGAAACGTATAATCTATTTTATTATAATTACACAGTGTTACATACTTTACACAATTATATATGCTATGTTTTTATGTGACTGGCATCACAATTTACATCATCAGCACAACTGAATAATGCATTGCATTATGATGTCATGGGGTGTACAGTGTTACTAGGTGACAGCAACTCTTCCATTCCATTGGAATCTCACGGGGCCAGCATGATGTAAGTGATCTTTGTTAACCCAACACTTATGATGCACAGCAGGGTGATTTGAAGCATATACTTTTCCTTTGCTCTGACAGCCTCCTTTGATTTATAGAACTATTCATTCCTGAATGCCACGTGGCTTTCTTAAGTCAAATTTTTCTTCTAAAATTTTTGTCTCGTTTCTCAGGAGAACAAATAGAGACATGCAAGATTGATCAAATAATTAATCATTAATTGTTCCTTTCAGTAAAGCAATAGAAGTCAGTAGTTCAACTCTGTTAGCCGTCCTGTATATACATACATACATAATTTCCCTTTCTTTCCTTTTTATTTTCACTCACCCCTGTTGCTCTTTACTTTTAAGCATGTTCCTTTCACAATGTCTGTCCTACCTCCTAATTTCTATTCACTCTTTCAGGTTCCTTCACTAGTAACACAATACTTTGCTTACACATCAGGTGATCTTGTTTGATTCACTTATGAGTATAGTCTCTAGTTATGACCATTTATCTGTAAAAGCCTTGAGTTTATCTTTCTTTACAGCTGAGTAATATTCCATTATATAGAAGTACCACAATTTTTTTTTTATCCATTCCTCATTGGATGGACGTTTGGGTTGCTTCCACATTACAAATTGCTCTACTATAAACATGGGTGCACACATATCGCTGTGATATGTTTTCAGATCTTCTGGGAAAATACCCAAAAGGGGAATTGCTAGGTTGAATGGAACCTCTAGACCTGGTTTGCTGAGGAATCTCCAAACTGATTTCCACAGTGGTTTCACCAGTCTGCATTCCCACCAGCAGCGGAGCATAGTTTATATTTTGATTATTTAACTACTGTAGGTTTTCTAACATTTAATAAATCATGATTATGTGGAACTCAAATGGTTAAAACAGGAGTGGTTGCTTGGACTTTCTTTGTTGGTTCATCTGTTGTTGTTGCTATTCTGAAAATATATGTGTTCAAAACATTAAAAAAATCTAGCTGAGAAAATTTCCAAGTGAAGTGCAGGCTTGTGGTTTTTTTTCTTTGCTGCTTATATTAAAGGATGAAAGGGAACAGATAAATTGAGGTATAAATTGTTAAGTGCAGAGAAGCCAGAACATCAATATTCAGAATTTGTCACCCTTGCCATACTACAAAATGAGAAAAAATGTGTTCTGAAGAGAATGCTAAATTGCTCTGGACAAGAATCTGTAAAGCAGATTAGGTGTGCGATTCATACATCAAGTCAACAAGATCCAGAGAAATCAAGCATAGAGATGTTGTCATCTTGGGAAGGTACCCAAAGACCCGTTTGCCTCGTGGGCTCTAAGCCCATAAATTGCAGAAGAATTTAACTAGGATTTTGAGAATTTCCTATGAGCAAAAACACTGTTAGAGTGTAAGAAGCTAAAATGAAGCAAAATAAAAGAATAAGATCAGATGAAAACATCAAGGACACAGACCTTCAGTGTGGACTACCTTCTTATTTTCAGAGAAGAAAGTGAATCAGCACTCAGGATGTGAAGTTGTAGCCATGCTTCAAAGAAATAAGGCTGAATCTTTCACTAAAAATACAGATAATTAAGTCACTGTATTATTCTGAAGACTGAAATCTATTATGTTTTGTTCTGCCTAATGTTTTATACCTGACTAGGATTTGAAAATCCTCTTTTTGTACCAATCTGCTCCTTTTGGAATGCAAATGTCTACAGTTTCCATCTGCCACAATTGCGTTCTGGGAAGAAAAAACTTGTTGCCTGATTCCATGGGCTTATAGATAAAGATGAAATTTGACCCAGGAGGGATCATTCCCAAAGTTTCATTTAGATGATTTAAATAAGACAGAGATTTCTTAAATCAATAGTTTTTAAATGAGGCTAGGGTGAGATTTAGTACTGAAATGGATTAGCCTATGGAAAGGTTTGGAGCGAATTGGGAACAGTGGATAAACCAACGTGATATCTGGTATCTAACCACATCCTTGTAAGGACATGGATACATACAGCTGGATGATTACCATGTGATGATACAGGCAGAGACTGCAGTAGTTCATATCCAGAGAATGTCAAGGATATGTGGCAATATTAGAAAATTAAGTAAATTTAAATGCAAGGGGCAGGGCTGGGGATATAGCTCAGTGGAATAAGCGCCTGCCTAGCAAGCGCAGGGTCCTGAGTTCGATCCCCAGTACTGCCAAAAATAAATAAATAAATAAATGCAAGGGGCTGAGGAATAGCTCCATGGTACAGTGCCTTCTTGGCAAGTGTGAGGTCCTCAGTTCAATTCCTGGTAACCCCCAAAAAATATAAAAGAAGGAAGGACTATCTTCCATAAGTTTTTAAAAATACCTACTTCCCGAGATGAATATAAGCCTCCTGCACTGCAAATATGTACCAATAAAATTATTAAAAATAGGAATATTACCATAGGAACATATTGATTGTACAGTTTTAGATTCCAAAGTATGAGATAAAACATTTCTCTTACCTAAGCCAGAAGTTTGCTCTAAGAAAATGAGGGACTGTGAAATATGAAAAAAATTAGTAAAGACTTTTACTTTAACCAGCTTCCTTTCTTGCAGCTGTCCAGGGAAGGGAAGTGCGGTCCAGCTGTGCCGAATCACTGAGAACACAGAACTACTGAAAGCTTTGGAATATCACTTGATCTTAGCCAAAAGGCTGAGAAACGATGAAATCCTTGGAATGTCAAGGGGATGAAATCTGCAGAACATCAGAGAAGAGATTGTTGCAAAAAGACAACTTTGGACAAAATTGATTCCCTTTTCCATACCCATAGGAATTTGTTCAATGAATACATGTGAGAAAAGGAAGTAAGTTAATGAGGCCAAACAGAACAAAGCACGGGGTTCTCAGAGCTGGCAGTAATGCCTGGTTCCAGAAATCCACCAACCAATGAAGGGAAGAATGGGTATCTAAATAAATAACAGTATATAAACAATTCAAATCTATATTGCTAGCTTAGTAGAGAAAAGGCATGCTGAAGAAGTTGAGCAACTTTCCCAAGATCATTAAGGAATGATGTGGAAGAGTGTGTTTAAATTGCGTAGCATACCTTAACATAATAAGGTAAAAAGAATATCATGCCAGGAACTGCAGGAAGTCTCACAGAGATACTGCCTTGTATCTGACCAGTGATGCTGAATAAACCCCTGTTTTATCTCTTCCTTCTCAATACCTCAAATGTAATTGACTTCTACAAATATAAACACCAGAGAAAAGAGAGGATTCACCCAAACAGCACATAGTAGAAAAATATACACTGTCTCAGTACAAAATAGAGAGATATAAAGTTCCAAAGCACATATTTTCTTTCTCATCAAGCAATTCTAACACACATTTACTTTTATGAAAACCTAAATTCCTTGTGTTAAACTTAATTGGAGGGAACTTTTCTTAATTGGGACCAAGCCATCAGAGAAATAGACAGCAGATGCCAGCGTTCTGGTTAACGGAAAGAATGTTCGTGCCGATGTAAGTATCACAGCTGCTGCTGAGAGAATCACCCTAGGAATAGAGTGACGCCGGTGGCCGTACGAGGGGAAACACACACCTGACTGTGTTAGCTCCTTAGTCTTCAGACAAAATGCCCAACACCCAAAAGTTAAGGGAGGAAAGTTTTATGGAGCTCACAGTTTGTAGAGCTTTCAGTTCATAATGGCTAGCTCCAAGGTAGGTGGCACGGTCCCAGGCATCACAGAGAAAGTGGTCGTGGCAGGCAGAAGGTAGCTGAGCAAGCAGGGGACAAGACAAGCCTGTTTTCTGTCCTTTATATTGTATCCAGGATACCAGGATTAGGGCAGAGTCAAACCAATCAGTGCACTGAGTTAGTAATCACCCACCCTTTATTCTAGAAAGCTTAATCCTGGCACTGCACCATGCTTTATTCATTGCAAACATCCTAGCTTCAGCCACTTCTGAAAAAGCCCCACTTATGACCCTATGAGGCTTTGGGGGGATAAGTAAACACACGCCACAACACAATGAGAGCAGTGAAAATTCACTGACAGAAAGATATAAGAAGAATTAACAGGAGGGCAAGAGGTGTAAACAGTGGTTATAGAATAGTTTCTGGGAAGAATAAGCAAAAAGTTTTACCTAACATTACTATTGATCTTTATCTATTGGCTTAATGGACTCCACTATGAATAATATTTTATAGGATGATAAAGTATCATATTGCTGCAATTAAACTTATAATTATGATAATAACTCTTAGCATATAGTCTGATAGTTTTATTTTCAGTTAGACTGGTAGTATATTCATTTTGTGATGCTTTTAAAGTGTTCAAAATGTTGTCCAGGATTACAACAGAGGCAATTATGTTCCCTGCTATTTCCTTTAATAATAGGATTTAATCTTTACTTGTGCTATTGCTTTTCATTTGTAAATGTCCTTTCAAAAGAGAATTTTGTGGGTTTTTTCTAAATGGTAATTCCACTTTTTTATCTTTTTCTTTTGTTTTCTTTGTTTCAATTTATTACTGTACACCATCTCTTATAGGCCTAGGAAATTCTGGTGACAAATACAGATGAATGAAATAGAAAAAAATAATAAAACTGTATATTTGTAAAGGAATTTTCAATTGTTATCATTCTTAACAAAAATCATGATAAATGAAAGGCAGGACAAATTCAGTTTTATAAATAAAGATGTTAATGTTCAAGTAAGTGTTGCATGATATAGAAAAAAATTAAAAACTGCTGGACCCTAAACACAAATCCATAGAATTCTCAACCTAAATTTTATCAAATCCCACTCATGGAATTTCATCTGGCATCATTGCAGTCCTGACCCGCTTTCCTTTCTCAGGGTGACGTAACAAGGACAAGATTTCCTTTACATGATCCATTAGTAAATATTTTTTTTCTCTCTCTCTGTTATTTATACACAATTAAAATGTATTGATTGACTGTTTGTTTAAAAGTATAAAACTTCTGTTTTTTCTTTTAATTTTTTGAGACAGGGTCTTGCTATGTAGTTCAGGCTTCTACTCACGCTGTAGCCCTGGCTGGCCTCAAACTTGCAGCAATCCCCCTTCCTTAGCCTCCTGAGTGCTGGGATTCCAGGTATGTGCCACCACGCTCAGCAAGCATTAAAAAAAATTAATTGTGAGGCATTTTCCTGATAATTCTTTATTCATCAGAGTTCACCCAAACTATACTTCCTACATGAAAATGATGTCAATATCTCTGGCTTTGCTAATATAACAAAGAAAATATCTTTTCTTGGAGAATTTTAAAACACCAGGGTTAAAATTTAGAAATAAATATAATAAATGAAGTTTCTGTACTGCTTATATCATATCTTCTGTAAAATGCCCTTCTTTGTTTTTGGGGTTTTTTTTTTTGTGGTACTAGGGATCGAACTCAGGACCTTGTGTTTGCCAGGCAAGCACTTATTCCACTGAGCTATATCCCCAGCCCTAAGCTAAGCATCTTTTCAAGATTTTTTTTTTTTTTTTTTGCGGTACTGGGGATCGAACTCAGGACCCTGCGCTTGCTAGGCAGGCGCTTATTCCACTGAGCTATATCCCCAGCCCCTAAAATGCCCTTCTTTGAAGCAGTAGTTCTAGTCTGTGTACACATAAAATTTCTAATACCCATTGCTGAATTAAATCAAAGCCAAATGACCATATGGTTAAATTATTCACTGTGGAATACTACTTTTTAAAATTCTTTTTGCTTAGGCTACAGCAATCCCTAGCCAATCTTGATGCATTAAGAATGTCTCACACATTAGCATATTTTATAATTGAGCTGAGAAATGACGTTACTATTTATTTTTGAAATATTAACTTGCTTTTAAAGAAAGTGTAATGAATAAGTGTCAGAAATATTTATGACAACACCCTGTTATGTCAGGTATGCCCTTGAATTTCCAAGCTACATTAACATGAAGATTATGGTGTCTTTGAAGAAAGTTCTTTTTGGATAAAGGCAAATTGTGCTTTCGGTCATGCTATTAGGCATACCCATATGAGTAATAAAGAATGAACAGGCTCCAGAAAATTAAGCACTATTAATTTAAGACAACTACTATGATTATCATTTATATGAAAACAATTCAGAACAATGTTCTCACATTTGTACTGATATTTTTCCAAGACTCTGATGCACTTTAACTTTATATAATGATGCCTACCATTTAATTACATATGGTATCTTTTGTATTGTAATAATTCCACATATATTTTGTTTCCTTCTAAGATTTCCAATTCATAGTAAGAAAATGAGCTACCTTGTACAAATTATTCCTTTATTTATATTTAGTTTTATGAGCTGTTTACAATTTGCACTGCTTCTCTTAAATAAGACTGAGTTAGTTTAGATAATACATATTATGTTTATGTCCAAACAATTTGCCACTTTAGGCATGTTAGGTCCTAATTAATAATTTATCATTCAATATAGGATTTTTTAATATAAGCATGACTGCAGATTTACTATATTATTTGTCATAGTTCAGTTAGGTGAAATAAATATTATATATGGAAGAATGTGATTTCATGCAATAAGATGTTATTCATAAGGTTTTTTAACTTCTGTTGGAATACTGAGATCAGTATTTTCTGTTACATATATATTATTTACATATACATATATTATTTACATATTATAAATATCTATGTTATATACACATGTTCATTTACAATCTTTGTGAAATAAGCTAGAAGAATACTAAGTAAAACTATGTAAGACAAATAAATGATCACTGACATAGAATTTTCACGTTGGTATTGTGAATACACAAGGGGAGGGTCAGAGTGAATGGAATGGGGGTGAGTGATGCTGTTTTGAGAGCCTCTGATTATATTAATTAAACTTCTATTCTAAAAGATCTATAGAAGAACCAGTGTTTCCAGAATGCATGTACGGATATGATGCCTTGGAAAATGTCTAGCACTTCCCTGCATTTGGAAATAGCCACATTTCTATTTTAGTTGCTCCTACACTGATGTATTGAATATTACCATAACATAGAAAATAAACGATTGCTTTCCAAAGGAAAGTGACCGACAAGTAGACAGGTGAGTAGACAGGTACATATTATCCTTGGGAAAATCATGTATTACCAGTGGAGCTCATCCTGCTTTAGCTGTGGTATGTTTTCTTTTATATTCCTAACAGTTTTTTCCCTAGTGAATTTTCATAATTGATATTTTGCAATTACACTTGAAATATACTCACTTTATTTTATTTTGCTGTAGTCATTAAAAACTGTATTAGAGTTCTCTCGAGTAGCCAAACATTAAACACATATATATGTATGTTATATACAGTAACGATAGGGCATATATTGGCTTGGCTTATATAACAAGTGATGAGCGCTCCTGCTATGTCCTTCATACCAGACAGCCCGCAGAGCAACAGCTGCTCAGGCTGAGAATCTGGGAGCTTCAGATAAGAGGAACCAATGATTCATCTCTTCCCGGAGACTTACAGGCCTTATAGTTTCCCGGAGATTTACTGGTGAAGGTCTATATGCAAAAGAAGAAGTGTAGAGAACCTGATATACCTAGGCGACGACAGTGGCAAAAACAAAAGCTAAAAACCGCAGCCGCTCAGCTTGTGCTCAAATGTCAGCTTCTTACTGCTTCCTTCTTCTTTTTCCATCTGGGCTCCTTGCCTGCTGGGTGTTGCTGCCCACACTGAGGTTACTGACCCAATGGCGAGCACCTCTAGAAACAATCTCTCAGACACTCACAAAGTTGTGGTTTCTTAATTTATAGAAAATTTTCAATCCAGTGAATTTGATAGAAAAAAGATTTACTGTCACAGACATCATTAAAGAACCAGAGGGAAAAAAAAGATTTTTATCTTCTTCATTCCATTACCAAACTTTAAAACTTTTTGAAAATCCCATGAGTACTTAGAAAGGTTTCTGAATTTCTATCAGATATCTCAGTTTTGGTTATTGGGGACTCAGAGCCTGAACTAAGGATGACAGTGTAATGGCCCAAGTACCCAGCTGCTTGCTAGACTGACCCCATGCTTAACTCCTGATTCGCCTTAAACAGCTAAAGTCCATGTACGGTCACATAATTACTGTTTAAAGGTTCCTTGTTCTTTCTTGGAAAGAACTCAAAGACCATTGCCCGTCCCTGCCAGAAACAGGACAGTTACCCAAGCACAATGTACTGCTACACCCCTGTATTCATTGTGGTTTTTGTGGTTTTGTCTTTACAAGCCCTGCATACAACGGGCTCGGGGCTCTCACTTCTCAGCCTTGAAACAGAGGCATGAATGAGGGTCGTTGCGCTCAACTATTAAAAAGCGCTACTAAAGTTTAATTTGGCTGTTTGGGAGTTTATTGTTCATGGACCCATCTCAACAGTAAATACATCATATTCAGGGATTTAAAGGAAATATAGCAAAGGTTGGGATATTTAAAATAAGAAGTGAAACAGTGATTTAAAAATATGTCATTTAGTCAACATACTTGTGAGTGAACAATGGTTAATCCAACAGAGAAAGTAGGAAATGAAAACTATGTGTGTCACTATTATACTTTACCCAACCTCATTGGTCTCTCACTGTACCGGGGAGAGAAACGGCGGTGGATACGAGAAAAATAGACAGGAGAGAAGAGCTCGGGTCAGGTGGAGTTACCTCTTGCCTGATGAGCAGGAGGACTGACTTCAACAGTAGGGGTGTTGATTTTATACACTTGCAAAGTAGTATCGTGAGAGATAATGTTGCCTAGCCAACTAAGACTAAGACTGTCATTATCCAAGCAGGATACTTTTTTTCAACACTAAGGTACCTAGGCTGCCTGAGGCACTCTGGATCTGTCTCACCCTCAGACACACGACCAACAACCAACTCCAGCAGCTCCCAACATTACACCCCTGTATAGATGAGAGGGTTGAACTTTTATACTTTCACTTCTTTTCTTAGTTGTGGTCATGGAAGTCTGGGATACTTATTTGCAGACAAGTGTGTGCTGCAGTTGGTATTCTGTGGTTGACAAATGTTGTGAGCTCAGAATAGAAAACCTTGCCTGTTACAATTTAGTTCTAAAATGCCCTTTTGAGGTCATGTATCGCTTTTGTTGTTTTTGTGTTGTTTCCATTTTGCCTTCGTTGTTATTTTGTTAGTTTGTTTAATTTTTAAAATAAAAAAATGTAAATGTGGGTCTTTTGCAAATTGATTGGATCATGATTCCACTATACTTACAATTCGCTGGTGAGTTCATAGTTGAATGTGCTGTTAGGAGTTAAATGTCCCATCTCTGTCCTTTCATCCTCAAAGTCATGGGCTGAGAAGCTTCCCTCCTGCAAGCATTTCCATCATGCTGTTTCTGCACTGCAGTCGCGACACATGCATTGGACCTTCTGAAACAGTAAGTCAAAATAAACATCTCCTTTTTAGGTTGCAGGTGCTGGGTATTTTGTCCCAGTGACTGCAGAATGACTAACACATTGGCAGTTGAAAACCTACTAAAATATATTACCATTTAAGTTGTGTTTTGGAGGCACTATTGGTCTCTCTGTATATTCCACACTTTTCATCACTCATATATTTCAGCTGCATCTCTATTTCCTTCTTTTTGTTATTGCTTATTGAGGGTGATAATCAATTATAATTACTAAGAAATATATTTGTAACAGAAGGATGTGACAATCAATCCATCATTTACTTTGAAGCATGAAATCACAAATGTTTCATTATATCTTCTTCTACCACATATTTTAAGGTTCCTTTACCTCATAACTGGGCTTTTCCTGGTTTAAGTTTTTTGTCTCTGAGGTATGTACACTACATGTTGTTAATTGTTTAACTAATGGATTTTCAGGTGTTTTTCTGACCTGAAGGTTAGTTACTATGTTTCCTTATGATGTGATAATGAACTAGAAGTGAGGACACAAAGACATGTCAGAAGTCCATCAGTTACATAAGTAACTTCTTTGCTGGGTCAGAAAATGTTCTTGAATAATGAAAATTTATACCTGCCAATATGTTAGTCAGTCTGTATTCTGTGTAGTACTGTCTTGGTTACTTTTATCTCATTGCTGAGACAAAATACCCAACACCCAAAATTAACGAAGGAAAGGTTTATTTATTTTACAGTTTGTGGAGGTGTCAGTCCATACTTGGCTGCTTCAGAGGCAGAGTGGCACATGGCAGAGGGCAAAACTGTTCATGGCAGCAGAGCACAGCAAAAGGGGAGGAATGGCAGGCAAGCAGCCATTCCCTTACATTGTAAACAGGCTACCCCCACCCAGGGGGTGTGTAGCTCTCACAATCTGCATGCCTTCCTTTTCCACAGGCTCAGGATGTAAACAAAGTAAGCTCTCTGGCTTCCTGCTGAATCACTCAGTTAAACCTCCAGATTCCCCAAGTTGACACAATGGATCAACCATAACAAGTACAGAAACATGTTCAAATCTAGTCTTCATTCCATCTTTTCTTCATCATTTAGAGCATTTTGTTAGAGGGATTTCTTTTTACATTGTAGTCTTGGTGACCTATTTAAAGTTCTGTTATATAGTCCTTCTTTTCATTTACTTTTTTCAACAACTGTTTAACCTGTGCTCCTTATCCCATATTTATTAGAAGAAAAAAGCCACAAATTAGACTTGGAGTATAAGATATGCTTCCCGTCCCACTTTTGGGTAATTCCAAGGCATGATACGCAGGTGATAAATGAAATATTTCAGTGAGCCCTCAGATAATGATCTGGCTGAATATGCTATCAATCACAGAAATATGTATCATTTCAGCCTCTTTGATGAAAGGACTATATCCATAATCAACGTGTTACTACCACATGGCTTTCTGGCATCCATACCATCTGGTACAGTGTCATGGCCTGATTCCTATACATTTTTTATGTATGTTTTTTTATTCAGTAGCACCACCAGTGAGATGCCGTTTGGAAAAGATGCTCCCTTTTTTTTGGAGATGGGAGTGAAGCATAAATACCCTTCATTCCCCCTTAAGGCAGCCCTGTCCATGTGGCAATTGTGCCACTGCATGATTATTAGCTTCAAATCAGACCATATATCCAAAAGTCATGGCAATAATAGAGAATTCCCTTTTCTCCAATTAATGATTCTCTGATAAATGGATATAATTAATCCCTTTGGGTGAAATATTTAAGAAATTGCTTCTCTCTCTTTTTCAAGATGACTTAGTCTCCACTTAATTTAATGAGTTCAGAGTCAGAAAATGGCTGAGATCTGAAGACTGATTAAGGTCCCATGATTTTCTATTCCAGTAACATTTTTGGGTTATAGAGATTAATCAATATTCTTGTTAATGTCTCATCTATCTTGCTCCTAGGAATATCATGGCATATTGGCCATCAATACAAATCCCTAAGAGTAATTTTTCTCTGGCTTGCATTCTGCTATTTCCAGTAATATGTCCACTTTCCCCCGAAAGTAAAATGTAACTACCTGGCCTCTGCCATTGAAGAATCCCCATAAATTCTGAGGTAATCTCGACATCATCAGCTCTGACTCCTCAGTGATGTTCATGTGCACATAACAATTATTATTTTTATTATGAGTTTTATTGAATAGAATGTCTCCAGTGCTTCCTGAGAAAGAGTATTAACTGTTTTCTCTCATGTTGTCATACTGGCATGTTCAATTCAGTGAGCCTTTTGAACACTTTTTCAATACTTTGCCAAATCAATTTTATCATTTCTACCTCATTAATTTTAAGCCATTTATCTGCTCATGCTCCAAATAGCATCTCCATGTATGTATCGAGACTGATTTTTAGCATGTTTGTCAGTGTGAAAAATTCTGTCACAGTAAAGAATCTTCAAAAAATTATTTGTATCATCACATTTTTTCATTGTGCTCCCTTGAAATCCATTCCAATGCATGTTCTGTTTGCTCAGAACACCCATAAAACTTTTTCTTGTATCCTGTTGCTTAAAAAACAAAACAGGTTCTAGAAGTGAGTTTTCAAACTAATTTCCCTTCCAGTTGCAGCAGATAAGCATTGATTATCTCATGTAACCATAATGAACCTGTGACATTCATACAATGCTCTGAGAGGATTGTTGGTGACTTATGCTTACAATTTTCAATTTTCAATGCATTTTAAAAACTTAAAAACAATCACCTAACCGTCTTGAAAGTCTTATATTTGCAAACTTATCTCTTGAAAGCTTGTCTGAGAGTTTTAGCAGGGGAGCTCAGCTACTCGTAAACCCTTGACCAAGGAACGCTCCTTCTCTATCAGGGTGGACTTCCTCTTCAAGGGAGTGTGCAGCTTCCAGGAGGAGCCCACATGACGTGTTGAAGGAGGAAGGGGACACCTGCCTCGCCAGCCAGATCTGCCAAATCAACTCTGGCAATCAATAAATAGGGTGGCAGATGTCGCAGCCCAATCACCCTCGCATCCACAAAGTTATCTCTTGAATACCAGAAATATGGCATATTTTTTAATATACAATAATAAAACATTACATTGATCTACATCACTTAATCATGAACAAGTGTTGGTATTATTCTTAATTTTGAAACTAGAGAATTCCAGAGACTATCACTATTATCAATATTTTTCTTTTATCATCAAGCTGAAGAGATTTTTACTATTATGCAATGATACATGTGTATAAGCATTTTACTTGGCAGATTCAAAGAATGCTAACTTTTAAAGTGAAAATTGATAAAGGAGGAAAGTAAAGCCTCTTAAAGAAATAAAATATTCATTATTATTCTAGCTATTCCTGTAAATGACAGTGTGTTTTTTTTTTCCTGTAGAGCTAGGAAGCATTTTAAAATGTCAGAAATCTCACAGCGAAGGAGAATTAGATGTGAAGTATTTATATATTCTTAAGAGTCCCAGATGAGGTCTTCTCCCCATTGGTGATTAATTCCTGGCATTTTAGGCCGGCTGAGCTCACAAAGGCAGAGTGGATTTCCATACCAGCAAAAACTCAGGCATAGCCACATACTGACAATCACAGTTTGTTGGAGCTTTCAAAGGAGTACTTGTTCGTGTGGTCTACTGATTGTTATGAGTCGAACTACACAGAAAAAATTACTTTCATTTTAGAACATCTACTTTTCAAAAATTACTTTGTTAAATATATATAATAGGTGAATATATGATGGTAAATATGTCATGGTTTTAATTGTGTATATAAAAATTTCCTGTAACATAAAGGAATATCATTTTTATAAAGGGATGTAGATATTTACTATTAACATTTTCCAAATAATGCATTTATTTCCTACCATGAAAACGTTGATTATTGAACACAATGTTAAGATTTATTTTATAAGGCTTTAGAATACATGTACATAAAGCTATTTGTGAATATCTTGCCCAAGCCTTTATTTTTATTGTGGAGCAAAATTGAACAATCACATATTCTAAAAATTAGGATACATTAAGAAAATGCTTTCATTACATATTTACCACTAATTTTTCCAAGTTTATCAGAGTAGCTGATAATAAAATTGATCTAATACATCTTTTTGCTGCATGTTGTTAAGTGTTCCAATATATTATGACATTTTCAAGTATTTTCTACATCGTAGGCACTTTCTTTTCTTCCAAATTTCAGTTATTTTAGATAAAATATCTCGAGCATTTTAAAGTTAAACACAATGAGTTCTTTCATATGGTGGAGCAATCTTCAGGGAATTTATCCTAGGAGGATTTATTTATTTGTATCCTTAAGCGTTTAAGTTCTTCTACAATTTAGAATCATATAAAAGTGAAGAAATGCTATTCTTTGACTCTGAATTTATTCTACTATTATGATAGAAAGCTATGATATTTATTAATTTTAATACTTTTTAAGGGAGACACAACCTTGTGACAAGTGTTATGAATGTGGACATCCCTTCTTTTCCTTTTTACCTACCATGTAATATTGGTTTCCAAGAAACTCATTGAAAAAGGAATAAATGTGAAATGCTACCCTGGCATATTTTATTATATGAGATTTTTATTGTAGGTTAACAAGGCAAAAGAATCTCTTATTTTCCACTTCAGTTTAAATAAATATGATAGTTATACTGATGCTCACTTTAGTTTAGTAGACTTCAAAGAACCATGGGTATCTCCTAAACACACAGTTATATTTTCTGGCTATTCAGAGGGAAAAAACTTAAAGGAAATAAAAAATATGTTATGATTTATGATGAAAAGATTTGCATAGAAAAATAGCAATTAAGCGAACATACGGAAATTCAAATGATTTTTGTAGATATTATTATTCTTTTCTTGATAGAATGAGTTAAAGTTTCACACAAATGAGTTCATATGGTAAAGCTCGGATATGTGTAAAAGTAACAAATTACTGTGATCCCCCTGTACCCTTTTTCACTATTTAGGTGTCTATATACAGACTGATGCTCTTCATGGCGTCTCATGTTGTTTGATCCCTTTATTATGACTGAGGTTTAACTAAGAAGCATTCACGCAGGGCTTGAAAGAGAACCAAAATCTCTCAAGCTGTGCATGAAGCTATTGACCCCGATATTTCAATGGATAAGGCCACAAAACTGTCACTGCACATAGAGGTGCTTTGGGCAGCGGTAATCATAGTTGCACGGATCCAGCTTAGAGGAAGCAGCAGTTTTACTTCTTCTAGATAACTCCATATTTTTACTTCTGCCTCTTGCAACGAATTTTTAAATTAAATTTGCCTTTATTCTTGACACTGATACAAGAAGGTTGAGAAATATTTTCATTTTTTAAAGAACAAAATGTTTTCTTCCTTCTTTCCTTTTTCCTGCCTCCATTCCCTCCTCTTTTCCCTCCTGCATCCGCACTGTATATCAAATTTGGGCATATACTTACACAGAGTGTATAACAGCACATGCATATATATATATGAGCACTCGAGTTTTGAACACAAAGAGCCTCATGTAGCACATTTTTGTCATGAGTTTATAATCTATTATGAGAAAATGAGCAATCCAAATATTTCCCAACACTGGGTAGCGAATATCGTATTCAAACATATGTGTAAGCTACCAGCTGAAAAAGTAATGGAGCAGGTGTGTAAGTGAGCGCCGAGAAATAAATCTGCGAAAACAAGCTCGGGTGATGATTACTGAGGAGAGCACAATAAGGTTTCATTTCTAAAATTTATACTTTTCCCTAGTAGCACCGAAGCACATGATATAAATAGAACAGCCTTGTGGAAGTTCAGTCCCGTAAAATTAGTAACAGACTCATTTCCTTTTACCCCCATGATACACTAGCTTTGGCCTGTGTCATTTTCTGGGTCCCTCATGGCCTTTTCCTTTCTGCTCAGTGCAGGTTAGTTAAATAAAATCTATGTATGAACTGTAAGTATGCCTTAAAACAGCACTGCATACCTCCGTCACACATTATTTTTGCATAAAGATATGTTATTTTCTTTAGTAATTGTTAAACAATAACATATTTTATTAAGAATTACATTATGCAAAAACAGAATGCTTCATTTTTATGTCTAAATTTCAGAGAAAGATGCTTCCTTTAAAATATATTTCACATAAAATATAATTATTAACCTTCACAAATAAAATTAATATTTAGATGCCATAGACTAATAGAAAAATTGAGCAGAATTAAGTATTTAAATCCAGAGGCAAAGTTTATTAAACCTTGGGTCACTTATCAAACTGATGTTGTTTTTCTGTACACTACACAATTACAAATAGAGTGTCTCAAGCTTGGTACTACTGATATATTGGACCAGATAGATTTTGTTTGGTAGGATACCATCCTGCTCATTTTAAGATATGCAACAGCTTTATTGGACTCTATCAATTCAATGTTAGTAGAACACCATCACCACCAACCCTCTGCATTATGATAAAAATTACATCTTCAAAAATCTGTTGGTATGTCCTGGTGGAAAACATCAATCATAATTGAGCGTAATTGATTTAATAAAGTCACTGGAAACACATGTAACCTTCTAAGAATTCTAATACTGCAGCTTACATACCAGGAGATTTGGATTTCAATAACTAACTTCATACATACAAAAAGTAGGGTTGTCTTTGAATAGTACATTGTCACTTCTACAAAATTGTTCATTCTATTTTAAGTATTTCTATTCATTTCAAATTCATTAATATATTACTTTTGAGGGGAAAATAAAGTACCTAGGACCTTCAATTTGATGTCCATGACTGTTTTCAATCTTGTCTATCACTGAATGCTCTAAACTTCAAGTCATGTTTCAGTGGCTGATTGTAGAGTTAAAATATTGTACTGGTTCTCTGGTTCTCTTGATGGATTTGTCCAATCAAAATGAGACAGCAAGCAATTTAACAAGGTTTCCAGATGTAACAAATATTCTTGTTTTGCTTTCTCAAACATTCTTTACTTTATCCAATATGTCTATGACAATACTCTTCCTTTACAACCATGTTCATAACAATGGATTTTTAAATAGAGAAGTGTTCAAAATTGTCAGTCATCCTGACAACTGATTAGGGTATAATTAAGAAATAGAAGAGCTATGTACCTTAAAATCTAAGCATCCACTTCTACACTGCTTAGTAGAGAGAATCCTAGTGGTAATATTCACACAAGGAAGATTTCTGCAAGCATATTATAAAATAATGCACAACTGTGCTCTCAGATTTTACTGTGGATGTGACTAAGGAGGATTGACAAAATTAAAAAACTGTCCAATACATACTTTAGCCTTGCACCTGTAAGAAAAGGAAACTCCAAGAGTGCCTGGCCTTGAGTTTTGGTTTTCTTAATTTTGCCAGTTCCAGCTAGATACAAATTCTGATTTAAAAAAATGTAGGAAAAGTTTAAATTTAGAAAGAACATATTATAGTAAAAGACACATGACCATTAATTGCCCTCAAAATATTGCCCCTCACTGCAAATACACTTACACACACTTACGACCCTTCACTTCAAATACACTTAAAAGTCATACCATTTTGTGAAATAGTTCTGGAAATCCTCTCACATGATTGTCTTTGATTGTGCTGTTGCTGCCTCCATCTCCGAAATCTATAGAGAACTTGTTTATCTTTCAGGGTAGCTTTGATGTTGGGGAAGGAAGAAGTTGTACAGTGCCAGATCTGGTAAATGAAATGGATAGGGATGCTCTTTAGAATTTCTGACAGAAATTATGATAAATGTTTTGAATAGTTTCAGAATATCAAGGCAGCTAGGAAGAGCCAGTCACTACAGAGGACTTGTTGGACTGTTTCACAAAGTAGCAGGAAAGATGGGATAAATATGTTTGAAGTTTTGCACGGTTGTTAATAACAGTATATTTTACCTTGACATTTTTTGTATTTGTTGATATTTTACAGTAACCCCCAAAAACCCATCCAAAACCAAACAAAATATGACAATCTAAAGTTCATGAGAACATATCTTCTCAATCCATTAGTGTTTCCTTAAGAAATGTGTCATTATTATGCCAGCCTGTCCCTGTTAATGTCTCTCGATAGGCCCTTACACAGTCTATTTAATCTTAGGCTAGTTTATCCACTCTGTTTCTCATGGCTGCTGTGTACATGACACATCTTTCCCCCACCCCAGCCTTTTAGTTTTATCAATGTTGAATATAAAATGTGCACCCAGGAGATAGAGTAGAGCTGATTTTTTCACATCTTCTCTCATAATCTTTGTCTTTTGATCTCATGGTTTTGCTCACTTTAATGTTATAATTCACATTGTTGGATCAATTCCCGTTTCTTCACTTTTTGTTTTGTGTGAAGCCCTTGTTTATGCACTTGCTTCTTTCTTTGTTGTACAAGAATATTTTTAATTTATTCCGATTATTTCAATGCATTTTCACTGTTATGTGTTCAATTACTGCCCTTGTGCCTATAATGCCTATTTTAATTTCTCAGAACCTACTTCATTTATAATGGGATTCCTATCAGTATTTTCTTTTGCTTTGTGGTATACATATTTTATCAATAAACATTACAAATTCAACAATACATTGTGCTAGGGCTTCTCTCTAGTGTAATTCCTCCCCCCGCCCCATGATTAATGTGCTAGTTGCAGTCAGGATATGAGTATTAGAAGCTGACAGGACCTTTAAGTGATAGGGCTTAGTAGAAAATGCTTCAGGTCATTGGCAGTGATGTCTTTGTAAGGAACTGAGGTTAGAACCCTGGTTTAATTTTGCAAGAGAATTATGATGAAGAATTGTACTTTCTGTCTTGCCACATTCTCTCTCTCCCAAGCACCCACTGCTGCCATTGTGATTCTGTCTGCCATGTGGTCCTCCCCCTAAAGGCACCGGACAGGTTTTCAACTTTCAGACTCCAACACTGTAAATTAAATGAACTCCCTTTCTTTGTACATTACTCCATCTCAAATATTTTGTTGTAGCAATGGAAAATGGACTGATAAACTTTGCCCATGTAATTTCTTTATATAATTTAAAACACTGTAGCTAAAAAAAAAAAGGAGAGCAAGTATTTATTCATGTCTTACAATTTTAATCATAGAGACTGAAATTTTTTTCATTTAAGTTATATATATGGGTTGAAGTCAACATCTAATATTGTTTCCTTTAACCCAATACAGCTTCCTTTTGATTTATTTTCTTTATGTAGTCATTGGCAGCATATAAATATTTCATTTGGAGGTGTTTAAGCCCAATAACATGTGTTGCTTTATACAATTATTTTTAAATCAACAAAGATAATAAATATAAATTTCTATCATGTATTATAATTACTTATTTATATTTGCTGTTCTCTTTGTCTTTTCATATGTATTTAATTACTCTCAAGGTATTTACTTGCTGCTTGGAGATATTTCTTTCACATATGTTTAAAGAAGATTTGATAGCCCAACTTTTTCTTTTTTCTACATGTTTTCTTTTTAGTTTTTGTTTTGGTGTGAATATCTTTTTACCTTCATTTTTGAAAATGTCCTTAAAATAATGTCCCTAAACAGAAGTAGTTATTCAACAAATAGAGATGATCGAGAGTGGACAAACTTGTTTAATACAGAGCATTTTGCAGAATTCAAGAGTCACGTTTTGGGGTAACATAAAATTTTTCAATCAGTTTAGATTTGCTAAATGGAGAAATCCATTCCAAATTTATGTGGTATCATAATGACTCTGAATATCCAAGATAATTATCACAAACATAGAAAGAAAGATGAGATATTATGCTCTTTAATTGTCAAGACATTACAAAATTATAATAATAAAATAGGATGATTATTCTGGATGAAATTACACACACACACAGATACACACAAACACACACACTGGCACCCCCCAAAATAAAATTAAAAACCCAGAAGTAAGTTCTCCCCAGTGAAGTCAAACGATTTATGGCCATAGCGCTATGACTATTCAGAAGGGGAAACAGACTTTGTATCATTTCATGTTGGCAAACCTGCATATCTAACCACAAAAGAATGACTTTGTACCCTGACTTTACTCCAAATAACGTTTACTTCAAAATAGATTAATGACCTTAATGTTAAAACTAAAATATAAAATTCTTTTAGGAAAACAGATGATGAAAACATTTTAATCCATTGAATTGCAATGGTTTTGCATGTGACACCAAAAGCAAAGTCAACATACGCAAAATTAGATGAATTGGACTGCATTAAAATTAAAACTCCCATTCATAAAAGGCACAATGAAAAAAAAAACCTGTAGAATCAGAGAAAGTATTTCCAAATCACATATCTGACAAGGACATACCCATAATTTGTAAAGAACTCCTATAGCACAACAACCAAAAATTAAATAAGATGCTTTAAAGATGAAAATGAGCATGTCACTTGGGTAGAAACTTTTCTGAATATAGAAATATTCCAAAAGCGTCAAACGTTGTCCAATGTCACTAATCAGTAGGCAAATGCAAATCAAAGCCACAGGCATTAAGATGGCTAGTTAGAAGCTACTTCACACCCATTAGGATAGACACCTAGATGGCTAATTAGATCCCACTTTACACTCATTAGGCACCACTTAAAACCCATTAGGACTGATATCTATGTAGATAGTTAAATAGTACTTCTCACTCATTGAGTTCTACATTACAATCACTAGATATTAAAACAGACACAAAATAACAGATGTCCGTGACTATGTGGATAAATCAGGACATTCGTGTGCCCTTACTGGGAGTTTACAATAGTGCAGCTGCTACTACGGAGAACAGTTAGGGTGGCTTTTCCCAGAGTTAAACGTGGAATTAGCTCAGGCTCTGTCAGCAGCTCCTGCCTGTACACCTCAGGGGGATAGAAGCAGAGGTGGGAAGAGACACAGTGTGTGCACCCCGTGCTTCACGGGGGTGCTTTTAGCACAGCCCAAGGTGAGCAGCACCCCAACCATTCACTGACAGATGAGTAAACACAGAAACTATGGTGGTTTGTGGGTGTAATGGAATATTCGGTCGTAATAAGGAAGGAAATTCTGATGCATGATAAAAGTTGGGTGACACTTTTGGAGATTGTACTAGGTGAAATTATGTAGTAACAAAAACTATTATCCAAAAATGATTCTAATAATATGACATATGCAATAATCAAATTCATAAAAACAGTAAGTAGAACGGCTTTTGTGAGGGGTCAGGAAAGGGAAAGAATGGGTACATATTTAATGGGTATTGAGTTTCACAGAAAAGAACTGTAGTGATTGCTTGAGCAATGGTGTGATTATACAAAGGATGACTAGACCATAAAATCATTGAGATGCTAAATTTTATATTCTGCGCACTTACTAAAACTAAAAATTTAAAATCCTTATTGAAATTTAAATGTTATACACGACTTTTTCTTCTTTCTCACATTAGTTGCATAAATGATGATCAGACTCCAAACAGTTTTGAGGTCGCTATGTAGTTTTTTCGTACTTGCCCCTTTGAGCCAATGACAATTTCATCACTGCTTCGCTCTCTCTCCAATTTCTGCCTTGGACAGTATGTGTTAGCTTGGGCTCAGGGTGAAGTTTACTGATCGGTTAAATCACTCTGGAGGATCATGTCAACTCTGGAGAGAAGATCAAACGCTCGAAAATATAGGTTTGTGTTTTATTATTATTATTATTATTATTTTGGTACTGGGAATCAAACTCAGGACCTTGCGCCCGCCAGGCAGGCACTTATGCCACTGAGCTATATTCCCAATCCTGTGTGCTCTATTCGGCTGAGTGTAACTAAGACAAGGTCATCTTCTTTTCCTGAGGATAGAACAGAGACAGATGACCAGGATCTGAGACCATCAAAGGTCATGTGTTTTCTTGTGTGTGAGATGAACAGTTGAAGAGCATAATAAGGCTCCCCAGAGAATCTGTGGTTTCCCAGAATAGAGGGAGGAAAGTAGATCCCTCTCATATTTTCTCTTCGGTTTGTGTTACTATAACATTACTTCAAATCAGTCTCTTAAGATAGGACAGGTCAGCTCTTCTTCCTATTTATGTGTACTTTCTGCATTAATCACACTTGCCTGACAACAATCCTGTTGCATGTGGTTTTCTAGATGCATGGTGCTCAAATACTCACCTGGTACTTCCTTTGAAGTACCAATTATCCACTGCTAATGCTCACACATAGATGATCCCCAAAACAGGGTGGGAGGTGGGACTTTCATCTGGGAGAACTTAAACTCCCAGTGCAACAAAGGCAAGACTTGGATGGAAAGGCCTAATGATAAATTTTAACATTAAAATTCTCATCAGGACTGTTATTTTCACTTAAAGGATAATGGACTTAATCTTGACAGTAAAAAATAAAATCCTTTGTCTCTGAAATTTTATAAGGGAAGAGCCGCTGACAAGTAATCCCTGCAGGGGACATGTTTTGCAGTGAGGGGCTTCCTCCTTTCCATCCACCTCCCAGAGCTACCTTAGCATCTCTAAAAGGGTAATTAGCACCCTCCCTGCTGATTTAGAATAATGGAAACCTCAACCCAAGAAGGTCAAAATTTGAGAACAGATCATATTAAATTCTAACCTTTCCTTTGAAAAGCATCATTTTGTAATTTGCACCAGCCTACGGGAAAAATTAACTGTGCTCATTTCCAGTATGTATAAAATAGCAGAAAAACTGGATCAAAAGAAAACTGAATTATATTGTTTTATTGAATTGATAATTAGCTTTGTCTCAAAATTGGGTATACTTTTGAATATTTATTCCTATAAGCTACTTGCAATTATGAAAAATCAATTGCATCATAGCTGTCTTTTCATGATACCAAACCTATCATATTTCCAAGTAAAGGTATTTTCTTTTTTTCTTTTTTTTTTTCGGTACCAGGGATCAAACTCAGGACCTTGTGCTTGCCAGGCAAGTGCTTATGCCACTGAGCTATACCCCCAGCCCCAAGTAAAGGTATTTTCATACAACCATTCATAACATGTACATTGTTATTGTTATAGGAAGCTAAATTAGATAAAAATATTATAGGCAGTCAGACAAGGCCAGGCCCTCGAAGGAGCCAACATAAAAGGTACGTGTGGGCCAGACCTTAAGACAAAAGGGGCTAAACAAATGCTCCCTAGGTATAAATGTCAGGGATTGGTATTCTAAATAAGTAACAACCACTTTCTAAAAAGCCAGGACGAGTCACTAGCCCGACACCCACAGGAAAAGCCCCTGATCTGTATTCATGTTTGCTTGCTACGAGACTCGCTTCCCCATTTGATCCCAGTTTACTCAGTCTTACCTGGACAATTATACCTGTAGTCTTATTGGCTGACCATAGTTTTGTCCATTTCCCCTACCTTGGACCCACCTCACCTCATGGTTTTTCTCTATAAAAGTCCCTAGAAAAGACAGTCTGGGGGTAACCCACTCGGGTCCCCCTTCTGTCCCTCTCTTGGACAGAAGCTTTCTTTCGCTCAATAAATATATTCTGCTCTTAACCTCCATTGTTCCTAAAATTCATTCTTTGATTTTAGAGAACACGAACTCGTCTGATATCATTCAGGTTGGGAGTTTTATTTTCCTGTATCATTATTACTTATAAAACCAGAGAATACATGCTGCATGATTGTTATGATAAGATGATATATGCTTTATTAAACAAGATTTTTTTTGTAATTTATTAGTATATTCTCATTATAGTTGATAAGAGAGTAATGAGAAATTTACTCATTCCTTAGAAGAAAAAATTTGACAAGCATTGATTATGAACAGAAATATATAATGGAAAATAAAATAAAATAAATCATTGCATCAGCAGCAGGATTTTGTGCGGCACCCTTCATCGCAATTAGCACGGACTACACTTGTGCTTTGGATTCTTCTTGCATTAAGCTCATCATTACCATTTCCTTATATACTTCTATACAATAGACGCAAACATATATAATAGGATTTTAGTTTGCTGTGACATGAGCTTCTGTATCTTTCTTATTTAGAGTCTTTTGTTGACCCCCTATAAACCCTAATCTTGTGACAGTAAAATTCTGTATTGTTTAGTCTTTTTTTTTTTTTTCTTTTCTGGTGGTACTGGGGATCGAACTCAGGACCTTGCGCTTGCTAGGCAGGCGCTTATTCCACTGAGCTATATCCCCAGCCCCTGTTTAGTCCTCTTAACAACTAATAAATCACAGAATATTACTTTTCCATCCTGGATATATTAAAATTGGTGAAACACAAATTCAGGAAGAAACAGCCAAGATTATAAAAGGGTGGACGCCAGGGTTCTCAGCGCAGAACCTGTGCTTGTGGTCATTATGTGGTGCTGCTTCTATCAGCAAGAGCTGTAAAAGCGAAGAACGTCTTCTAGATACAATAACAAGCAAAACTGGAGTCCTGAAACTTGAAAAATCACTGTTTCTTCAGTGATCAATAAATAATGTAGAAAAAGAATTGCACATTGAAGCCAAATCCAAACATGTAGAACCCTTGTAAACAACAAGATTAGATTTTAGCGTTGCAGCAGCGGAGTTTGTAGGTGGGCAACACTTCGTTGTCAGTAGAAAAGGAAATGTGTACATAATTACACTTCATTAAAGAAGAAAACACCCTTGTTTCTCTGTTAAGCTGAATGTTTAGGGGGTGTTATGGTTGATACATTGTGTCAACTTGGGGAGTCTAGAGGTTTAATTAAATAACTCAGCAGTTGTAAACCTTGGGGTAAACAGGATATGCCCTTACCCTTGTGGGATGTTGTTTATGTTAATTTGGGACACTTTAAAGGTTAACTGTGTGACTCAGCAGGAAGCCAGGTGTTTATTTGTATTCATTCTAAACCTGTGCAAGAGGAAGGCATGCAGAGGGTGTGGGTGTAGAGGACCCCCCCACACACACCTCCCCTGAGCCGGTAGACGAAAAGGAAGGACTGGCTTTGAGTTCTTTGGAGGCGCTCCAGTCTTCACCTTCAGCTTGGTCGTCTCACTCTTTGGCTTCCACCTGGGACTTCATCATAGATTCATCAGGATTTCGTCGCAGACTCAGCAGACCTTGATACGGACTTGCACAGACACTGCGGTGAGCTCCAGGCCCCAGGCCTGGGCTGTTCAATCTCCAGGGTGCACTTCCTCATCTAATCCTGTAGCTGACCATTGTAAGCCAAATAGGTAATTTGTTGTATATTTGTATATCTTGTGTTAAATCTTGTTTCTGTAGTAAACCCTGACTGATACAGGGGGAAAGAAAGACGATGAGTAATAGTCATGTTTTCTATAATATGTCTCAGCTATTCTGGGGAGAGGATGGTAAATGCTGCCCTGGAAAAGGAAATAAAACGGATATAAAATATATTAATGAGGTGGAAGTTAGGGGCTTGGTGATAAATTGACTGTAAGGGATGAAAAAGGAATGAGCAGCATAGGGCAATTACTGTCTGCCTTGGGAAAGTTGTTAGTGAAGGGATGCAGGGGAAAGAACATGTTGGGATAGTTAGAAAAATAGTTTATTAAGTAGGTTTTAATTTTATGTTGAATTTGAAGTACCGTGGTTATATACACTAAATGCAGGAGTTTGAAATGTTGTTCATTTATGTATAAGTGTTCACACAACTAGGGTTGGCACTTTATGTGGAAAATTGCTTTGATGAAATATTTCGAAGTATATATGAGCCCTTGCTGTGCTTCACTGATAGCTAATTATGGTTCTTCACTGAGTTCTAACTGTAGTTAAGTTACATTGGAAAGTTACTCAAAGTCCTGTCTGTATTAGGTTGTTATGCTGCTAAGTTACCATGCTAACGTAAGAAGGAAAATAGATGTAAGTGCTCTATGCGAAATCTGACATGGGAAATTTTGCAGTATTATTAGCAATGCATTATATAAGAGAAAAAATTAAGAATTACAGTGATCAAAATAACACTGAAAGTTGGAAAGCAAACACTTGAATCCATGTAAGCGAATGTGAAGTCAGTGCATGAATTATAACTATTGTTCTGGATTAATGCTCTTTCTGGATCAACTAAGGTGTGCATTCTTGATAATGTGACTGAACACAATTCCCATGAAAGTCAAAATTGTAGTAAGGAAAATTTGAAGAAAAAAAAACTACAAGGAAATTTAAAAAGTTGGTGTCCAAATATCTGCAAGAGCTCTAGGACCTTCACAGGTCAGGCAGCACTTCCTGAGGGAGGGAAGGCCCCTTAATGTCACAAGCACATGAGGCGATGCGTAAGGCCATGTTTGAAAAGTGTATGTGAAGCTTTGTGCAGGGACACTGCTAATTTGGCTAAAAATACTAAAAGATATCAAAAACTGAGTGTAAAATGCTCTCTGAATAATAATGCAGTACTTAAAAGCAGAGCTGCCTATTATTGGAGAGATCAGGATTTTTGTCAAGTAGCCAATCTTTAATTGCAATGGAGAAAGAGTCCTTGAAAAATGATTGTTCACATGCCTAAGAGTAAGTTCAACAACAGTTTTATTCACAAAGCACGAGAATGCTAATGTTTCATCCTCATTATGAAGCTTCTAATGAAATGCTGAAAATGAAGTAACAAGAGTCCATTCCAATGATAATGACTGAATCTAGAATGAGACGTAGTGATATCACATTTCCAATTCAATTTCTATGAATTAATATCAAATTTTTCAGCATTCTGCAGGCATTGAGTGACTCAATTTAATAGACTCTGTTGTAATGTGTTGTACATATTCACAATTTAAACTAATCACTTTTCTACATTTAACCTCTGTTTTCAAAATACAAAACATTTTTAAAAGGTCCATTTATTAAATTAGTTTTCGAGTTTGTAGATTAACATTCTTGGATACTGAAAGTGTAATTTATTTCATTAGTTGCCACTGCTTTGTTAGGCTTGTGATGTTTTTCTTTGTTGCTTCATCAAACAGTATTTGATCCTTACCTGGAGCTATAAACTCTCAAAGAATATATTCCTCATTTAAACTCCAATTGTGATAGCATCCTTCTTTTGTAGTCCTTTCTCTAATTATAATTCAGATATTTATGTAAACTAGGAATTTTCTGGCACTGTAATGAACATTATTTTGTGTAAAGTTTTTCAAAACTTGAATGACCAATTTACTTCACAATTTGGATGAGACGGATAAATACCAGTGTTTTATGGACAGAAATGGTCAATTTGACTGCAATATAAATATATTATTTTCAGAACAGTTTTAGATTCAGCTTCTGAATACCTAGCTTTAGGTATTCAGAAAAATCAAGAATATTAAATAGTAAATTAAATCACAGTCCACACCCAACACTATTAAAATTGTGTATTTGTGTAATACATCTGCTACACATAAGTACCAAACCAGGGTGCATTTTATTAACCAGGTTAATAAAAATCCATGTTTTATTCACTTTCCTTTACTGTTTGTCTACGCCATTTTCCTGTTTCAGGATGACTTCAGGACACCACGCTGAACTCAATCCTTGTGGATTATTAAGCTTCTCTCAATTGAGAGAAGAGCTATTTCTCAGAGTTGTTTGATAACCCTGGCAATTCTGAGGACTTACTGTGAAGATATATTGTAGAATGTGCTCAGTTGATATTTGAGCCCTGATACTTTTCTGCTTATTAAACTTCTTGTTATTTTGGAAAGAAAACCACTGAATTAAAGGCCACTTTCATTACATCAGATGGAGGGTGCACACCAGCACACAGCACCACTGTTAACACTGCCTTGTAGGAAATGTTACAAGATGTATATCCACAATAAATACTCTTCTCTTCTCCTATGTTGTCCTCTGAACAAGGAAATAACTTTGACAGCATTCTCACTTGAGTAAAAGTTGCATTTGTACTCTTTGAATGCTGAAATCCATCCACAGTGAAATTTGTCTTATTTTTCTTCCTTATTTATTCAGTCGTTCATTTTTATAATCATTGACTCATTTACTTAATATATTAGGTCTAAGTGAAACATTATCTTAACTTTTTGTAGTTCAAATTGTTCTAGCTTTGGCCATTTGTGAACCTTTTCAGTTGATTCCTTGACTCCATTGATACGCTCACGCCACCCTAATTCTTTATTTTTTTCTTTTTAAACATGTCCTTATTTTCTGACTTATGGTGAATATTTTCTATTCCAGTTTTATAATTAGCCATTTCTCCAAGGAGCTTTAGCTCCTTTTAATTGAAAAATGTTATTAGAAATGAAGAGATAAATGCTAGAAATATTACTGGTACCAGTTTTTTATTGCTTTTAAGTCCTGTTAGAAGGTAACAGAGAAGGCAAAAAAATCTATGCTAACATATATCTATGCACATATTTGTATGTATTGCAAAATGTCAACAACTATGTCTATAATGCAATAAGCATTAGTTCATACCCATACATTTTACTGCAACTTGTTATCTCATGGATCTTTGTGGTTTCCTATTTTTGCTTTTGTGTAAATACTTGTTCAAATAGTGAGAAATCAGGTTCCAAGCATTTGAATCCATTTATTAATATTTCAAGCCATGGATAGTCGTTAAATAATCTTTAGCCAGCTCTGACATAGCCAGTTGACCAATATTACTACAGTCTATAGTAGTTTTACATTTGTAAAATATTTATGCATATGTGTACTTTTTCTCTTACATCCTCCGCTCCTTCCTTCACTCCTTGGATCAGCTCCTTTCTGAGTCTCTCCCTTTTGTGAGTTTGTTCGGTACATCATACTTTTAACAGTTGCATTTCTCTCCTCATTTGGCATTACATATTCAGATTTCACAATGGGGAGGTTTTAAAGAAATTTAAAATATATTTTTAAAAATAATTTTTGTTCACTGAAAGTTAAATTTCCTTTGGCAAACCTCCAGAGGTATCCACAAACTCATGGTGCCATGTTGCTACCGTTGTAGTGTTAAAATAATGAGTTTTTCATGATAAGTATTTCTCGTCTTTCATTTCTCCTGACTCTTTTTCAAGCTCTCAACTATTCCGCATCCCCACTTCTTACTTTTGCAGAATGTCACATTGCTAGAATCATATATTATGTTGGCTTTTAACACTAGCTTTTTCACTGAACAATATGCATTTTTTGATGTGTTTTGTGATTGCATGATACATTTGCTTTTATTATGGAATACTATTCTGGACTGGTGACATAACATTCATTAATTCCACTTGCATATATTTATTTAATTTATCAATGAAAATAAGGGTGCTGCTTTAATTAGTCTACAACAGTATGTTTCTGTGAAAGAAATGTATTCTTTCACAATTGTGCATACCAGAAGTCTGAAATTAGATATCTGCAGATTCTTCTTCGCTCCAAGTGCTTATGGAGATGTTTTTTTCATGCTTCTATTACCGCCAGTCAACTCTTGGCCTTCCTTTGTCTGTTCCTATCCTTGAACGATATTCTCCTTTCATGTAGCTTCACAAATTGTTTGCAGAAAAAGCACTTGTGTACTGAAGACCCACTGTATTTGTTTAAGTTTTCATATTCATTATTTTCAAAATTTATACAACATAGTTATCCAAAGTAATGGAGAGCACGGTGATACTTGAATGCAGTTATATATTATATCATGATCAAATCAGGGTAGTTAGTGTATATATTGCCTCAAATACTTATCTTTTATTTGATTGAAATATTGAAACTCTTTTCTTCTAGCTCTTTTGAACTACACAGGACATGCATAGCTACAACCACACTATGTGCAATAGGAAACTATATAGTATTCCTTCTAATTATAACTGTGCATTTATTCACTATGTATCTTCACTCTCCCACCCCCTGGTCCTTCCCATATTGTGTCAAAAGAACTGAAGAACATATTTGCGAAGATATATGATGGCCAAACAGGTATATAAAAAGTGCTCAGCATTACTAATCACCCTAAATGGTAATTACAGCAAGAATGAAATATCACTTTACTCCAGAAAGAATGGTTATTATTCACAAAGACTATACTTAATTAGTGCTGGTGGGGATATGTATTCTTGGTGAAAATCTAAATTAGTAGAGCTTTTATGAAAAACAGTATAGAAGTTCCTCCAATATTGAAAAATAAAACTGCTGTATCATCCAGTAATTTCACTGCTAGATACTGCCCCACAGGAAATGCAGTCAACATGATGAGGAGGTACAGGATCTATGATCCCATGTTTACTGTAGCATTAACAAAGGAGTCAAGACAAGGAATCAACCAAAATAGCCATAAATGGATGAATGGATGAACAAAATATGGCATGTACACGTAGCGGAATGTAAGACTGTTATAAAAAGTTGAATTCTTGTCATCCAGAGGGACAAGGATGAGCCCTGGGAAACAACATGTCAAGAGAAATAAGCCAGACCAGAAATATAAACCATGTACATTTCCATTTATACAGTATGTGGAATCTGAAAAACAGCTGCTCTCCTAGAGATCGGGCATAGAATAGTGACTACCACATACACACACTGTGTGTGCAGAGTAGGCGGAATTCTGCTGCTGCCAGAGGGTTCATCTAATCTCTTCAGATTGTGAATGCGTAGTCTTACAGAAACAAACAGATTTGCAGGTATAAATTAGGTATCTTAAAATGAGGAAATAATTTTAAAAATATTTGGGTGAACTCAGTTTAATCACAACATCCTTAAAATTAAAAAATTTCTTTTGGCTGAGTTTCCAGAGTGTTATCTTCAGCAAAGACATGCTGGACATTGCTGTCACTGACTTGAAAATGGACAAAGAGGGCCAGGAACCAAGGTACAGAAGCTTGTTTACAATCTGGAAAGTCAAAGAAATGAATTCTTCCCTGGAAGCTCTAAAAAGAATTGCAGTCCTGCCAAAACCTTTACTCTAACCCTCTGGAACCTGTATCTGATTTATAATCTATGAAAACATTAACAGTAATTGTGGGGTTTTTTTGCTGCAAAGTACAGTGTATGTGCTACAGACAGTGACTTTTTCACTGTTGAAACAGAGATAATTACTAACCAAAAAATTATGAAGAATTTCTGATTAAAGTGAATTTCTAACTTTCAAAAGTTTTATTATTCATGGTACTTCTTACTTGTAGTTTCTGTAGACTGGGAGGCTGAGGCAGTAGAATCACAAGTTCAAGCCACGTTTGAACAGTTTTACTACTTAATGTATTGTCTGTATTTGTTGGAGTTCTCTAGAGGAGCATAATTCTCGCATACATACGGAGGAGAGATCATGGAAGAAGTTGCTGCTTCAGAGATGGAAGGCAGGGAAGCTCTCGGTAGAGGCCCTGTGCAATCCTGCTTCGGAAAGATAAGCAAACTGGAGACTGATGAACAAAAGCAGTGTGAGGGCTGGAGCAATTCCAAATCAAAAGCACTTCTTTCTTTCCTTCTTTACTTTGTCCGGCTTCACAGCCCATTGCTTGGTTTCACTCACAACTAGAAAGCATCTTCCCTCCTCAGCTTGCTGGCCTGCATGTCAGTCACCCATAGACACGCCTACATGTCAATCATCCACAGAACTGTGTCATTAATCCCTTAGGTCGTTCTCACTCAAGTTGCTTTAGCTCAATTAGTGGTCATATTTTGACTCTAAAATACATTTTTTTAATGAGAAGGCTGAGGATGTAGCTCAGTGCAAAGTCTCTGGGTTCAATTTCCAGTACCACAAAAATTTCCAAAAACGTAAAAATTTCATTGTCAACATCAAATAGATGTCAGGAAGATAAATGACAATAGCTTCAAATTTCTTCGTGCGTATTTTTAACCTGAGACTTAATATGTAATCTAATTTTCAACTAAGTGTAATAGAAAAAGGAACAGGAAAATTGTGTATGTGGAATATTTTAAAGCTTACTGTACTAGTAAGACTCATATTCATTTGTAATTTCAAGAGAAAGTGTTTTAACATCAATTTCTAATATTAAAATATATCTGCCCAAAGTACAAAATAGCTGCATGTTTAATGAGAATATATCTTCCTTATGAAAACACGCACAAAATGTTCAAGGAATTCACCTGCTTTTCTCCTTTTCCTTTCACTTTGTTTGCTTTTTTGTTTGTTGTTTTTGTTAAGCTTGCTCAGTAGGTGTGAATTGGCTCACATGAAGAAAAATACAAAGCAGAATTAGATCTGAGAAGGCTTTCACTTTTTCAGAAGCAGTTCCTTCCCTGAGGAATGTCTCCGCTCTTTCTTTTTTATTAAATGTTTTTTGAAAGGAATTAATGTGTAATTGTTTAATCAGTCTCACATGCCTATATCTGGTTATATGTGCAACCATTTTGAAGAGAACCTTATGTAATATAACAACCATTGTTAATATCCTATCACCTTGTTTTAAAATGATGTCTCCACTCTTTCCACTTGTTCAGAAACTGCTACTGTTTTCTCTCTACTTTCCCTGCAAATCTGTAGTGCACTAAGGAAAGACAAGCCCATGTGGGGGCCCAGTGGAGGTGATGCCACTTCAGCTATATCTACCTCAAGCATAACTGCTTTCTCATGTGATGGGATGTAGGCTTAGGGCTTTATTTCAATTGTTTCTTTCTTTTAGTACATGCTTTTACACTTCCCTTCATGTGCTGTTATTCTGGCATCTTCCACAACTAACAACACTATGCTAATGTTGCAAATTTATTACAAGGGATTAGTTGAAAAAATGAAAATTTAAACAATGTTTTATTCTCAAAATGTTTACCCTTCCTCATCTTGACCCACATAGTAGAGATTATTTGGATCTTATTCCTGGAGTATTTGAGAAAGGATAATATTTTGAGTAACAGTATGCTGACCTATTCCATGGGATAAAAGCTATACATGATATGTGGTCTGATGCTAATGCACTTAATAAAACTTCAACAAGAAAAATAGCAAATTTGGAAGTGTCATAAAACACTTCCAGTTAAAGAAAACATCAAAAATAAATAATAATATAAACCATTGAGTATTTAACTGAATGGTTTTGAAAAAGCATAGTTGAACGCTGCTGATTGTTTTTGAAGTGTTCTTTATCATACACATTTTGAATATGTTGAATAGAGCTTGACAATAGAAAAAAATGCCTCACTTTTCATAAACATCAAAGTTCAAAAGGGTTGTATTTTGCACATTGTTTATATGTGTGGTAGCACATAAAAGCAATGATAGAAGGGAATAAATCAGAGTGCTTATTATGTTATACAATTTCCAATTAAATAAACCACAAAGCTCGAATTGCAATTCATAGAGTACTTGCCATTTTGCTCAAGCAGTACACCTTGCAGTCAGCAAGTTGTTTATTTTCCATGTAAATTGCTTTTCTGAGTGCTCTAACAGCATGTATTAAAAATAAACAAAAACATGAACAGAAACCTCAATAAGCATAACTTAAAACAGTGCAAACTCAGATTGAAATATTTTCAGAAATTGCTTTCAGCCTAGCTCACATAAAATGCTCCTTAATTCTACTTTATTGCATTTTGAAATGTGGTGCAGTGACTATTAAAGGAACTTCATAATAGATATCGAGTGGAATAATATCAGAAATGCTGATTCAACAGTCCTTGTCATTTGTGACATTTTATTCAGTTCTAGATGATTAAAAAAATTGGACATTAGTCAACAGATGTCTAGTTTTAAACATTCATTGATCTACATTTTCATTATGTACAAAATACATTTAAATTGCTTCGTAAGTGAAGGTTCACTAACATTATCAAATAACTCCTGTTTAAAATAACCTTTATTAAAAGTTTAAACAAATATAAGAATACATTTTCGGTATAAGAATGTGCTGTGGGAGAATGAAAGATTTCAACGTGAGTGTAATAGCTATGGAATATCTAAAGCCTAAAGGTTCATGTTTAAAATTTTGAAAGGATTATCTCATGTTCGGTATAGATGTCATTTGGAAATTTCATTTACAGATTACATTTTCATTTATAATCATTTAAAAGTACAAGAAAATTATGGAGCTAGAGCAGATATATTTCCTATGCAATCTATTGCTAACCTTTTACATCACCAGTATATTTTGCAAACATTCAAAGCAAATATATACATATATATTACTTTTAATCAAATACATACTTCAATCAAATTTCTTTTGTTTTTACCTAATATGCTTTACAGACTTCCACCTTTTATTTGTCATATCTCTCTCAGTTTCAGTTGACATTGACAGATCCTCAAACTTTGTTTTTGATGAGTTTTAAGGCCAATTGGTCAGATATTTTGTATGAATTTATATTTGTATTTTTTTCTCTATTATTAGAATAGGTGTGTGTTTGGTTAAGAGGACCAAAGGGGTAAGCTGTCACTATATCACAACATATCAAGATACATAATAACAATATGATTTCCCTTTATAATGTGCACTTTGATCACTTGGCTAAAGTAGTACCTCCAAGGGTATTCAACCCCAATATTAAGTTTTTGAGTGGAAAAGACAGTCACTATGTTAAATTCACACTTAATGAGGTAGAGCTATACTCCTCAATCTTAATAGAGATATGTCAGCATAAATTTTTGGAATTATTCTGTACAAGAGAAATGTCTCTTCCATTTTCATTGTCTTTTTAATCATGTACTTATGTCCCTGTGTGATCATTCATATTTACTTAATATGTTGGGTTATAGTCTATTAATTTTCTTTTCAATGTTCAAATTCATCCAGATTCACCATTTGGAATGTTTGTACCTGAATATTCAGTTGCTTTTATAACTTAACTTTGTGTGTGTGTGTGTGTGTGTGTGTGTGTGTGTGTGTGTGTAATTCTTTCACCTACTTGTAATTTAATCATATTCTTTAATAAAATTTGTATTTTGAGTGGGATTATTTAACCTCTTATTAAATTTCTGCTCACTAAGAGTCATTCAGTTAAATTCTACCTGTTTTGACCCTCATGTTCTGTCATGCATCCATTTTTAAACAATCATTAGGATAGTTTTCTAGCCTAAGGTTGTATATATTTAACTCCTCTGCCTCACATACACCTACCTCTTCCAGATTAGTACTGATTGCTTAACTTTTCCACAGAATGTCATTAAATGGAATCTTATACCATGTACTCTCTCCAACTGTTTATTTAACATAGAAATATGCATTAAAGATTCATCTTTGTGCTATTCATGATTTTATGGCTCATTTTCTTGAATAATATTTCACTGGTTAGTGTATTATAATTTGTTTATATGTTTTCTTGTATAAGGATATCTTGGTTGCTTTTGTCTTTTGGAGATTTTTGAAAATAATTATCTCTAGGTATTCATAAAGAGGATTTTATGTGGATATACTTTTGAAATCACCTGAATTATCAGAGAAACACAATTGCTCAATTTTAAGACAAGATTACACTTAGCTTTCTAATGAAAAATCAAACTGTCTTCCAAAGTTATTGTACCATTGTTTTCCTACCAGAAAAGAATAGAATTCTTTTGCTCTACAGTGTAGTCAGTAATTGTTCTTGATTGGTTTTGGATTTAAACCATTCTAAGAAATTGGCAGTAGTATCTCTTTACTGTTCAATTTATAATTATCTAAGATGAAAGAATATTCAGTGTATTTTCATGTAAATACATGGTGAAGTGTCTGTTAAATTCTTTTACTCATTTATTAACTGCAATTTTTGTTTTCTATTTGTATCAATAGAATTCATTTGTACATTTTGTAAGCAAGTCCCATAAAATATACATTAAAGAAATATTTTCTTATAACCCAACTGTTGTGTTCTATTCATTTTCTAACATTCTTTTTCATTCATTGGAAGATTTTAATGTTATTGAATTTTGCTCTATGAATTTTTCATTCATTCATTCAGTTATTCATTCTGTTCTTGGAACATGGTTTTGTGTGTTATATGTAAAAATTATCAATAAAAACCAGTAAGTGTACACTTAATGCTGTTCTGCTCCTGACATTTTATAATTAGGTATTTAACATTTAAGCATATGATCCATTACAAATTATTTTTGTAAAATACTTAAGGTCCTTAACTGAGCTCCTTTTGTTGGTGATTGAACCTTCTGCTTCAAATAGTTCATCACAGTTGTTGACAAAGCTGTCCTTTGTCAATGAATTGCTTTTCATATTGTCAAAAATCACTGCATGAAATAGTTGTTGGATTATTTCTAGGATTTTTAGTGCATTTAGTTTATCTATTCATCTGTAGTTTTCCCAGACAAAGCCACTGAATTGTCATTACTGTAATTTATAACCACAGAGAAGTTGTCCAGTCCTGTTTCCCTTTTCAGTATTCTTTTAGCTATGTTTGATATTTTGCATTTCCATGTATACCTTTAAATAATTGTGTTATCTATAAAATACTTTCCTAGAATTTTTATTGTAGTTGTTTTGAATCTGTAGATTATTTTGAAAGAATTAATTTTAACAATGTTAAATATTCTGTGCTTGGATCATACAATGTTTAAATTATTCCAATTTTCTTAGAATTTTTCACTAGTGTTTTATAAGCTTCTGCATGTAGATCCTGTATATACATTTTTAGATGTACATAAAAACATTTTCATTAACTTATACTATCAGCCACATCTGTGAGACTTTCTGCCAGGAGGGAGCCCAGCCTGGGGACAACACTTATGAAAAGACCTCTTGCGGGGTAAGGCCCACATTGGTGCTCTGCCCAGTGAAACTTTCCAGGGAAGAAGCCTGGCCTGAGGACACCATTAAAACAGCCACGCCTCTGAGTATTTCTGCAAGGGAGGGAGCCCCTGCTCGGGGTGCCACTTGTGAACAAACCAAACCTCTTGCTGAGTGAAGCCTGTGGTTGTGCTCCACCCTGTGCCTTCAGGCAGGCAATGAGTTCAGACTGGGAGGGCCCATCCCTGTTGGTGGTTAAGGCCTGCAGCATGGAAACATCCTCAAGCTCTCTAGTCCTCAGGGTTGGAAGGAGAGTCCTGGTTTCCCCTGACAAGCTACCTGAGGATCCCAGAGCAGCGGCCCCCACCTAGGGGGCCCGCACACTTCCCTTCCATGGCCTGGAGACCTTGGTACCAAAGGCCAATATTCCCCCACCATCACAGGTGTGGTCTGAGCCATGCACCCCAGCAATTGCTGGGGTTCCCGAGCCCAGTGGTCCACAGTGGGCTACCACCTTGGTTTTAGTTTGATATCCAGGAAAAGTAGGGTCCCTAGAGTCCCTTGTGAGTTGCCTGGGTAGTTAGTAGCTCAGCACTTGTCATCTGAATTCAAAATGACAAGACATAGGAGCAAAATGCAGTCTCAGAACACAACTCCACCCAGAACAAGTACAGGAGACAATGACATAGGAGAACTAGAAAGCCACATACCTAAAATTTCTGAAATGATCACATCTGAAGTAAAGAAACAACTCCATCAGGCCATAGAAGAGATTAAGTCTGAAATAATCTCTCAGGCAAAAAATGAAATGAAAATAATAATGGAAGAAATGCTTCACACATACAGAGATGAAACAGATAAAAGACTAGAATATCAAAGGCAACAAATGGAAATGTTACATGAGCAATTTAGGGATGAATTAGAACACATGAAACAGACTCAAAGAGATTTCCAGGAAATGAAAACTTCCACTGAAAGCTTGCAAAACCACTTGAATGAAGCCGAAGATACAATTTCAGATCTTGAAGACAGCATGGCAGCTAGTGAACGTGAAAGAAAGGATCTCTTAAAGTCATCAAGGATCCAGGAAAAATCAATCCAACAGCTGCAAGATGAGGCAAAAAGAAATAATATCCGAGTAATAGGAGTCAATGAAAGAGCAGGAGGCAACACAAATGATGTAAAAAGAATATTTGCAGAAATAATAGCAGAAAATTTCCCAAGCATGGTAAAAGATACTGATGTGCAGTAAATGAGGCATATAGAAATCCAATGAGCCATAACCCAAATAAAACCATACCCAGACATGTAATAGTCAAGAACCCAGATATCCAGCAAAAGAACACAATATTAAAAGTTTCTAGAGAAAAGAAACTGATCACCTATAAAGGAAAGTCCGTCCGAATCACAGCAGACTTCTCAACAGAAACCATGTAATCAAGAAGAGCTTAGAGCGAGGTATTACAGACCCTGAGACAAAACAGCTTCCAACCCAGACTGATACATCCTGCAAAACTATCCTTCAAATTCAATGGAGAAATGAAATATTTCCACAACAAACAACAATCGAAAAACTCCATGAGTGCCAAACCAACAATACGAAAAGTACTAAAAGATATTCTAGACAGAGAAAAGAGAGAACACAATCTCAAGAACAACAACAGAAAATAACCCTCAAGTAGAACAAGCAGTTAAACAGAAAGCAAAAGTAGGAAAGCAACAACAACTAAATAGCATGACAATAACAAGCCAACACACAACAGTTATAACCATTAATGTAAATGGCCTTAATTAACCAGTCAAAAGAAATAGACTGGCAGAATGGATTAAGAAAAAAAATCCTACAATATGCTGTATAAAGAAAACACTTTACTCAAAAGGAAATCCACAGACTGAAAGTTAAAGGATGGCAAACAATTCTCCATGCAACAAGTTCCCAGAAAAAAGCAGGGGTAGCTAGTATGTTTTCAGATAATGTAAACTTCAAACTGAAAAGAATCAAAAGAGATAAAGCAGGCCTCTACATACTAGTTAGGGGAAAGCTGCAAGAAGAGATAAAAATCCTGATGTATGCAGCAAATCCTGGAGCACCAAACTTTGTAAGTCAAATCTTAACAGACATGAAAACCCAAACAATTAATAAAACTATTGTAATAGGGGATTTAAATACTGCTTTGATGCAAAGAGACAGGTAAACTGGACGAAAACAGCAAAGGAATAACAGACCTGAAAGAAAGGTGTGAACAAATGGACTTAGTAGATGAAAATGCAAATGAAAATACAAGTACAACCAACCAGAATGTGTGGGATGCACGGAAAGCAGTCCTCGGAGGGAAGTTTATAGCGATTAACTCATATATAAAGAAAACAGAAAGAGAGCAAACAGTCTAATGCTGCACCTCAAGCTTTTAGAAAAAGAACAAGTCAAGCCTAAAGTCCAACTTTAAGCAAAATCATGAATCTACAAAATTTACTTCTATGTTTGTTTAGAGGCATGTTTTGTAAAGTATTCAAAAGCAATGAATATCTTGAAAAATGAGATTGGGTGAGCATTAAATTAATTTTACTTGCACATATGATTTTAATCAGATGTGGAGGGAAGTCCTCAGAGATCAAATAGATGAGCAAGGATTTTTATCAGTAAAAGGAAATTAATTTCAATTATATGACTTACACTTGTGTTTTGTATACCAAAGATACGATGCTCAGTATGAGGAATAATATAAAGCAGACTTGTAAATAATTATTGCAGTCTTTACTAGGACTAGTAAGAGTTTTCATGAATACTTAAATACATGTACTAAATTTCACAAATCAAAGGCTTGGTGAATTTTCACCGCTTTAACACTCATGTGTAACACTATGTCACAAAATGGAGGTGAGACATCATTTTTGTACCTTTAGTCTTGTAGCCAACAAAATACTACTGCAATTCATGGGTTAGAACTGCTCGCTTTTGTTTTGAGCTTTAGCTACATGAAATCATACAACATGTATTGTTTTTTGCTTGATTTTTTTCAGTCACCAACATGTTAGTCTTATCCAGGTTGTTGTTGGTTGATTGGATTCTGTCATGTATTTTGATAAGACGTGTATGTACATAAAAGTACAGGTTTGTTATTTCTTGACATTGAGCTCTTCTCTCATTTTCATCTTAGACTATTATTCATATGAATCACAAGTAATCTGTGAGTTATCACTATATTTTCTTCATTGCATCATTTCACAAAACTTTTTAATCTTGACAGGTTTGAATTTCTCTGTATTTTTATATCTTAATACCAATGCTTTTGGTGCTACATCTAAGAAATCATTGGCAAATCCAAGACCAGGAAGGTTTTCTCTGCTGGTCTTATCTAAGATTTACAGTATTTCATTTCTCACCATTAACTCCATAACCCTTTCTGTGTTAATTTTGGGAATGGTAGAGGTAGTAACTTCATTTTGAATATTGATGTAATTTATCTCAGCATCGTTTGTCCTCTTTGTCATTTTTGCATACTTTTTGGATGAATGGCATTTGACAATAAGTATAAGGAAATTTTGGACTCTATTTAACTGCCAAAATCTATGCATCTGTCTTTTGTCAGTTTTACAGTGAACTTTGAATTTTTAAATAAATTTTGATTTTTTGAAATTTCAAAATACTCCACATTTGAACTTTTCATGTCTGTTCTTTCTACTCTAAATTCCTTAGAATTCTTCACAAATTTTAAAATTTTATTATCAATTTATGCAGAAAAACCAGTTGCAACTTTACTGGCAACTGCAGTTAATATTGAATCAATTTGACAGTATTACCACATTAACAATACCAAATCATTAATAATTTAAATATATGTGTGTATATTTATTTATATTTCTTTAAACTATGTTTTTATCTGTCTTTAGAACACTAAGTCTAAGTCACTCTTATAGATATGTATGAACCAATAGATGGTCCTTAACAATTTATTCTCTATTATTGGAACCATTGTACATATTACAATATTTTGAATTGTTTCTAAAGTGATCTTTGGAGTATAAACCTGATTTTATAGTCATCTTAGCCAAATCCATTTTCAAGAAAAAAATTAGTAATTATATTTTTATTTAAGTTCAAATATAATAAAGCAAATATCAGGTACAGTCTGATTCACTGTCATGTCTCTTTGTCAGTTCGATAAAATACCCTAAGGCAGCCATCTTGATGAAAGGGTTTTCATAGTCACTCTATCCTGGTACTTAACATGACACTTGATCTTAGCCAAAAGGCCGAGAAGCGATGTGGTACTTAACATGAAAAAGTAAATAGTTCACAATGAAGACCTTTTAACCCAAGAATCATGTAAATGTTCCAGAACTTCACATTCACAATCTTTTCTAAAGTTTTGAAATATTTGTTTTCTTGATGACTGAAATATACATATGGATTCATTGAACATTTACTTTTCTGAGTGTCACTGAAAAATATTTTACATCTAAATGAAGATCTTCCACCAAAATCAGAAAAAAGTAACAGATTTTTCTTAGCAAACACACTACATTTCCATACTTTTATAGTTTAAAAATTACCTGCCCAGCTATACCTGAAAAATAACAAATCTGTAATATACAACTGGAAAATGACAGCAGTGCAAATAGAAATTATCATACATTATTATTTTACAAACAATGAAAACAAGGTCCCCTGTTGGACCCTAAATTTGGGCTACTGTGTGGTAAAAATGAGCATCTCACAAGTTGAAAATGGTTGTCAATGAAAAATGACTTTTTCTATCCTTTCAACTGAGTTTTCTGTTTCCTTAGCTTTTCACGCTTTCTTAAGATCCCTTCCCATGACCGTACCTTTATAAAAGACAAATGAATGTGTCAAGATGCATTTGCAGTTGCGTTTTGCATTCTCAATGAATACAAAAGCACAAAAGTAGTATTTATGTATTCCAAATGAGCCAGATCTTTTAAACTTTCAATCTATTCCTAATGAATAATAAATATTGTATTTCTCTAGTACTAATATATTTGTCTTTTGTTATATTTTCAAATAGAAAAAAAGTCAAGTTTAACCAACACACTGTCACTCTAAAGGTAAGTACACATAGGTTATGCAAAGCATGGAAATTTGTACCTGGACTGTAATGTTCTAAACTTGGTACTTGTTCTTTCTGGATCTCGCTTCCCTTTTCTGTTTCTTGTCATTCCTTTTACCCGCAAGCTCTTATTTGTGCAAATAACTGCATTACCAAAGTCTTGTCTCTTCTCATGAAACATGAGATTTTCAGCAGGTGCTTTTCCTAAGTAATCGTCATGCCAACTTGTTTACATTATTAAGAACTACAGTGATAATTACCAGACATCAAAGAAAAGAATCTTTTCAGGAAATGGTGGTAGAGCAAAAGACTCCATGTGTAGAAGATTGAAACTAGATACCTCTATTTCACTTGTACAAAAAGAAGCTCAAATGGCACAAACATCTAGATACAAAATCTTAAACTTTGAAACTAATTGAAGAAAACATTGGGGAAATAATTCAAGATAGAGAAACAGGCAAAGATTCCATGCACAGGACACTAATAAATTAGAAAATAATAGCAAGAGATGCCAAATGATATTGCATCTAATTAGAAAGCTTTTGCACAAGCAAACAAATGAGTAAATACTGAGAGAAAAATCTCACTGAATGAGAGAAAATCTCTGCCAATTACTTTTTCAGTGAAATAAAAGCCAAGTGTGGTGGTTTGGGCCTGTAATCCCATCATTCTGGAGGCTAAGGCAGGAGGATTGCCATGAGTTGGAGACCAGCCTGGACTACATAGAGCGCTGAGGGCCATCCAGAATTACAACATGAGACTCTGTCCCAAAAGCAGACAAAAAAAACCCTAAAAACATTTTTTTCTATTAAACATTAATACTCAAAATATATGAAAGGCACAAACAACTTCAAAAGAATACTGTATCACTACTAGGCAAAGGAGATGCAAAGGCATTTCTGAAGGAAATATAAATAGCTGGTAAATGCATGAAAGAAGTGCTCAATAACTTCAGCCATGAGAAAAGTGTAAATTGAAACTATGTTGAGGTTCTACCTCACACCAGTCAGAACTGCTATCATCAGCAATACAGAAAGCAATAGATATTGAAGAAGGTACATCCTAATGGCTATGCAAATTATTTCAGCCACTATGGAAATCAGTCACCTACCATATGATTCAGTTACACTAGTCCATAGTATGTATCCAAAAGAACTAAAATCATCATACCATAGAGACACCCGCATACTTATGTTTACTATAGCACAATTCACAATGACCAAAATATGGGGCCAGTCTAGTTGCCCACCAGGGGTGAATGGATAAAGAAAATGAAGGACATACATACAATACAGTATTATTCAGACACAGAAAAGGACAAAATTATGTAATATATGCAAAAATAGATGAAACTAGAGGCCATGTTAAGAAAACTAAGTTAGAAATAGATACATAAGTTTCCCCTAATATGTGGAACCCAGGCTAAAATGATACGGAATTAGAAGGTAAACTATTGGACAAGAGGAAGATCAAAGGAGTTGCTGAGGGTTTAAAGGGTGATGGAAGGATGAGTATAATTACAATATGTAGTACAAAGGTAAGAAAATGCCATAATAAAGCCTAACATTTTGTATAATTAATATACACTTACAAAAATGAAGGAAATAATTTCTGTTTTAGCTTTAACATATATCTAGATTTACAATACCTTCTTATCATGGCAAGCTTGGTCAAAGTGATCACTGTTGCTGACCTGAAACGGTAGAGTGGTCAGCTCCATCAGGCCCACCTTAGAGAACTCATCATCAACATAGCAGAGCAGTATGGGACATGTTCAGACAAGTCAAAATTCCGTTCAAAATTCTGAACTGTCTTCCTGTTAGTTCGAAGAAAATATGAAAAACTTTGTCATTTGGTAGGATCCATATGGTTTTTACCTCCATTGACTTTTTGTTTTCCACAGTTCTCGCTCAACACCAACATTCATTGGTGCTTTGGTCTTTCTCAGATGAGCTACTTAAACATCATTCATGCAAAAATAAAACTTTGGCAGAAGGGGAAAGACCAAGTGATAGAGGGAAGGTGGACGGAAGGGGGAAGATTGCACAGAAGAATTAAGACATGTTACTTACATATATCAAGTATCTACAATGACCAAAGCCATTATGCACTATGAACATATACCAATACAAAATTTTGCTCAAAAATAAGATTCTCAAAAAGATCTTTCACTACTACCTAATTCATATACCTATTACTTAATTCTTCATTGATCCTCTTCAAATGAATTTATCTTAAAGATTTTTCAAGAGAAAAACTTAATTATAAATAAGGAAAAAAGATGAAATTATTTTTCCTCAACATGCAAGTGTTTCTTATGCATCCATGAGGTTTAGTACTTTCTTTATTCATGGATTTGAACCATGGTTATATAGGGTAACATTTCACCTATTGCCCTTCAACAAAACAGATTTCAGCATCATCTTTCTCTCACAGTAACTTTTATTATCAGTAGTAAATGTTAAAATACATCTCTATTTTTTTTTCTGTTATATGCCTTTCTGAGTAGAATGTAAAGTCCAAACGGGCTGAGGCTATCACTCACTAGTACCTTGAAGAGGTCAAGCACAGTGTACATTCACAGCAGGGAAACAATGACTGTTTTAAATTAATCTATGATCTACTCCCCACCAGATGGCCAGTCAACAATAGCGGAAGTAACATCATCTTCTGTAAACATAATATTTGAGAGATGGTCTTTTTGTACAGATATAATTGGTGTAATATAAAAAGATGCTTCTTGAATTTTGGGAAACTTTTCCTGGTCTTTGAGGGGAGGGAACTCAGGGAGCAAACTCCTTTTGCTTTTATTGTGCCTATTTGAAGTATCTGGAAAGGTCATCATCTTACTGATCTTAATTTGCTATAAACGTTGTTCATCTCACACATGAGCGATGGAGAGAAACTGAAAAAAATTTGACGTCACTTTTGAGCTTTCAAATCGGTCCTTTTCTGGGATATTCAATCTAAAGGCTCTTGTTACATGAGGATAAATATTTTCTTTTTATTGACTTTGAATTGGAGCACTCTGATTTGTGTCCAATAAATATATTGCTCGCCTGTCATCACAAGTGAAGTCTATTCTCCTGCCCATGAATCAGAGTTGTTGTGCTATTAGCTTTGGGGAATCCCACATCACAACCGTGACAAAGGGAAACTCTGGGGAATCAGGGTTTTCATGAGACCACTTTTGTGCCTCTCTAGCCAATACAGGAAGAAATACAAGCTAATCTACTTGATGATGATGGCAGTGAATGATGGAAAATGCAATCATTACCACTGAATTGACTGGCAATCAGCAGCCACATCAGAAGATAAAGCCTTCAACTCAGTTATTTTCTAGGATATTTGATCTAAAGCCTCTTGTTATGTAAGTTAAAATACTCTTTCCTTGAAGACTAGGAAAAATTTCCCAGAATTTCACAAACATCTTTTTATGCTACACTGATTATTTTTGTACACAGAAAGCATTTCTGAAATACTATTTTCACAGCAGATGACGTTACCTCCACTGCTAGCTGATGATCCAGGCATGGACCAGCCAAGTCATCAAGCATAAGCACTGCTTAGTTGATTTAAATCCAAGTTGCTTTTCTCCTAAATTATGAGCCAACCAAGCACATATCATACTAACCAAATTTAAATGATACAAGAACTTTAGTGAGACAAAGTCGGATTTACTTATTGTCTTACACAACAGCCCTTTCCATCATATAAATTTAATGATACTCCTGGTATCAGTAGTTTTAGAGTCCCAACTTATATATTTTCCTAAAGGTAACATTAGATTGGGTTGAATGTGCATAATATTAAAAAAAAACACAAATTGCATATGTTACTTATATGCAGAAGATAGAGTAGGCTGTAGTCTGCATACTGAGAGAATTCTGTGTCTTCAATATCACAAAGACATTTAGAAAAAATACAATAGTTATATTCCTCACATTTTCCTTTTGTTGAAGTGCTGGGGTTGGACGCAGGGTTTGCATAGACCTGTTACCTGTTGCACTCTCTACCAATGAACACTAATTTGTATTCCTAAAATACTTTCCTTTCTGTGTTAAAAAAAAAAATCTCTTCATATAGTGCATTAAACCCAATTGGATATGAACTGATCACTGCTTCTAAGATTTTCTGGTATATAGATACTTGTTTTTGCCAGGGAGATGACCTCTTGTAAAAAAAACTCCCTATATGCTAAACATTGTGTCCTTTGACAAATTTGCTGACCTGTAACAAAATTGAAAAAGTAAATCTTAAACATATGAAATAATTCATGAGCTTTTTGACACTTTGATCTTTTTATTGTTCCCCCAGAGGAGCTGACCTGCCCCTCATGAAGGCAGCCACAGACTTGCTGTACTATATGGACACTGCCCTGACCTGCCTGTCTGGCTTGGTGCAGATTCATTGCTATTCCAACATGACTAAGTATTTTAGACTTATATTCATAATTGCTTTGCCCAGCTCAATTCTCAATATCTAAAATTTTTATCTTATTTGTAGGGTAATTATTCCTTCCCACCTCAGAATGAGTCAAATGGAATAGTCAGCTTGGGTCAGAATCTGTCAATTGTGAAACTCTTTAGATATCTATGCATTCTTGGATCTTCATAATTGATCATTGAGTTAAATATTACACATTCTATAATTTCTAACAGAGAAATGTATCATACCAATATTTATCTAAATGCATATGGTTATTTTAATAAAACAGCAAATAATATATAATTTTGGAATCAAAATGGTAATATAGAGTAGGCAACCTATGACCCCACCACCATTACAGTCTGTGTCTCCACCCTCCATGTGCCATGTCTCAACTCTCCACGTATCTCCAGACAGAAGATCATGACTGAGAAGGCCTATGAACTGCTAACACTGAGGTTTGCATTTGGGCACTCCCTGTACATGCCCTTTGCTGTATGGGTACTAACACAGGTAGCCCATGAGCTACTGGCACCACAGTTTGTTTCAGGGCTTTACTAGCACCCTGGCCTCCTGGAGGTCACAGAAACAGGCGATCTGTGATAACTGCCAGTGCAGCCCGCTTCTGGCTCCAGTGTGCACCCTCAGCTGCCTGGAGACACTCAGAATAAGGTGGTCTACAAACTGTTGACCCTTTAATTCATGTCGTGCTCTGCCTGTGTCCTGAACTGCCTGGAACATAGGACCACTGCCGCATGATTTGTGACACCAGTATAGCCTGTTTCTGGGTCACACTTATGCCTTGAGCAGTGAAGGGACACTGGATAAGATAGTCTATCATCGCCTGACATCACAGTTCATGTCGGAGACCTGGAAGAACTAGATACACTCCACCATTTGCCAGAACACTGCAGACTTAACAACACATCTCACAGGACACTGAGGGGCAAGTGTCACCACCAGGAAAACTAGGAACACTAGCAAGCTTTGATGAGCTTCAGGAGAGGAGGGGGACTGAGTGTTCTGCCTCTGTGATCAAACATGACAAGACAAAGAGGAAAATGCAATCTCAGAACCCCACCTCACTCACAACAAGTCCAGGAGACATCAACATAGGAGAACTTGGTGAACACACAGCTGAAATTGCGGAAATGATTGCAATGGAAGTAAACAATCAAGCTCTGAGTTGGGGAGGAGCTCGACCCACAGAGGAACATCTAGGCGGCCCCTCTGCCTGTGTGGAATGCTGGGCAGGTGAAGCGTGTGCACGCTCCGACATGGATCTCCAGGTAGGGAGTAGCTTGGCCCACAAAGCAGCATCTGAGCAGCCTTTTGAGCAGAACTCTTGGCAGAAAGCTTAAGGGACGTTCTCCCAAAGAGAAGGAGCCATTGGAGCAGCCTGTGCAACGGACCTTTGCCTGGTGAGCTGCCTGGGTAATTTGTAGCACAATATTTTGAATCTGATATCCAAAATGGGAAGACAGAAGAACAAAATGCAGTCTCAAAACAACCCCACCCAGAACAAGTCCTGGATGCGATGATATAGGAGAACTAGGAGGCCACATACCTGGAAGTTCTGAAACGATTGCATTAGAAATAAAGAAACATCTCCATCAGGCCATAGAAGAGATTAGAGCAGAAATAAGTCACATACCTGCAATTTCTGAAATGATTACGTCCGAAGTAATGAAACAACTCCATCAGGCCATAGAACAGATTAAAGCAGAAATAAGCCACATACCTGCAACTTTTGAAATGATCACATTCGAAGTAAAGAAAAAACTCCATCAGGCCACAAAAGAGATTAAAGCAGAAATAATATCTCACACAAAGAATGAAGTGAAAACTATGATGGAAGAAATGTTCCGCACACATACAGAAGAAATAGATAAACGAATAGAAGAAAATAGGAAACAAATGGAAACGTTACAAGTGCAATTTAGGAATGAATTATCACAAATAAAACAGGTCCAAAGAGATTGCCAGGAATTGAAAACTTCCATTGAAAGCTTGCAAAACGGCTTAAATGAAACCGAAGATAGTATTTCAGATCTTGAAGACAGCATAGTAGCTAATGAGCATGAAAGGAAGGATCTCATAAAGTCATCAAGGATCCAAGATAAATCAATCCAACAGCTGCAAGATGAGACAAAAAGAAATAATATCCGAGTAACAGGAGTCAGTGAAACAGCAGGAGACAACACAAATGGTATAGAAATAATATTTGCTGAAATAATAGCAGAAAATTTCCCAAACACGGTAAAAGATACTGAAGTACAGTTAATCGAGGCATACAGAACCCCAATGAGCCATAACCAAAAAAAAAACCACACACAGACATATAATAGTCAAGATCCCAGACATCCAGCAAAAGAACACAGTATTAAAAGCTGCTAGAGAAAAGAAACAGATCACCTATAAAGGAAACTTCATCAGAATCACAGCAGACTTTTCAATGGAAACCCTGAAATCAAGGAGAGTTTAGGGCGAGGTATTACAGATTCTGAGACAAAACAGCTTCCAACCCAGACTGATGTATCCTGCAAAACTATCCTTCAAATTCAATGGAGAAATAAAATATTTCCACGACAAAGAACAACTGAAGAACTTCATGAGTGCCAAACCAGCATTGCAAAAAGCACTAAAAGATATTCTAGACAAAAAAGTGACCACAATCTCAAGAACAACAATAGAAAGGAATCCTCAAACAGAACAAGCAAGTAAACAGATAGCAAAAGTAGGAAAACAACAAGTAAATAGCATGATAAGAATAAGCCAACATATAACCATTATAACCATTAAAGTAAATGGCCTCAATTCACCCGTCAAACGGAAAAGATTGGCAGAGCGGATTAAGGAACACAATCCAATGATATGCTGTATACAGGAAACACATTTTACTCAAAAAGAAATCCACAGGTTGAAAGTTAAAGGTTGGAAAACAATTCTCCATGCAACAGGTCCCCAGAAAAAAGCAGGGGTAGCTATTATGCTTGCAGACAATGTAAACTTCAAACCAAAAACAATCAAAAGAGATAAACATGGCCGTTACATACTAGCTAGGGGAAAGCTGCAAGAGGAAGAGATAACAATCCTAAACATTTATGCACCAAATAATGGAGCACCAAACTTTACAAGGCAAATCTTAACAGACGTGAAAAATCAAATAATTAGTAACACTATTGTAATAGAGGACCTAAATGCCCCTCTGACGCAAAGAGACAGGTCAACTGGACAGAAACTCAGCAAAGAAATAACAGACCTGAACCAAAAGTGTGAACAAATGGATTTAGTAGATGTATACAGAGTGTTCCACCCCACAACATCAGAATAGACATTTTTCTCAGCTGCATATGGGTCTTTCTCTAAAATAGACCACATCCTAGCCCATAGAGCATATCTACCTAAATGCAAAAGAATTGAAGTTATCCCATGCATATTATCTGACCACAGTGCAATGAAATTGGAAATTAATGACAAAGGGAACTCCAATAACCGCATAAACACTTGGAAATTAGACAATAACCTCCTGAATAACCAGTGGGTCACAAGAAGTTAAAGAAGAAATTAAAAAATACCTACAAACAAATGAAAATGCAAATACAACCTACCAGAATCTGTGAGATGCAATGAAAGCAGTCCTCACAGACAAATTTATAGCAATGAACTCATATATAAACAGAAAGAGAACAAATAAATGGCCTAATGCTACACCTCAAACTTTTATAAAAAGATGAACAAGCCAAACCAAAAGCCCAAAGAAGGGAGGAGATTATAAAACTCAGGGCACAAAATTAATGCAATTGAGATGAAGAAAACTCTACAAAAAATTAGTGAATAAAAGAGTTGGTTTTTCAAAAGAATAAATAAAATTGATAAACCTCTAGCCAACCTTATCAAAAAAAGAAGGGAAAGAACTCAAATTCATGCAATAAGGAATGAAAAGGATGAAATCACTACAGATCCCACAGAAATTCAAAAGATCATTAATACCTACTTTGAAAATCTTTACTCCCATAGGAAAGAAAATTCAGAAGAAATGGACAGATTCCTAGAAATGTACAAATTACCAAAATTGAATCAGGAAGACTCAAAAATCCTGAACAACCCAATATCAATTAATGAGATTGAAAATGTCATTAAAAATTTACCAACAAAGAAAAGCCCAGGCCCTGATGGACTCACAGCAGAATTCTACAAAACATTCAGAGAAGATTTAATTCCAACGCTCCTCAAACTCTTCAATGAAATAAAAAAGGAAGCAACTCTCCCTAACATATTTCTGGAAGCAAGTATAATACTGATACTAAAACCAGAGAAGGACCCAACCAAGAAAGAAAACTATAGGCCAATCTCTCTAATGCACATAGATGCAAAGATACTCAACAAAATACTAGCAAATAGAATGCAGCGAATCATAAGGAAAATTGTACACCATGACCAGGTTGGATTTATTCCAGGAATGCAGGGATGGTTCAATATTTGCAAACCAATTAATGTAATACATCATATCAATACAGCCAAAGACAAAAACCACATGATCTTCTCAATAGATGCAGAGAAAGCTTTTGATAAAGTCCAACATGCATTCATGTTAAAAACACTAGAAAAAATAGGAGTAGATGGCCTCTACCTCAATCTGATCAAAGCCATCTACAACAAACCAACAGCCAACATCATACTAAATGGACATAAACTGAAAACTTTCACTTTAAAGTCAGGAACAAGACAAGGATGTCCATTGTCACCACTCCTATTCAACATAGTTCTGGAAGCATTAGCCAGAGCAATTAGACAAGAGAGAGAGAAGAAAAGGAATAAGCATAGGAAAGGAAGAAATTAAACTATCACTATTTGCAGATGACATGATACTATACATGGAGGACCCCAAAAACTCCACAAGAAGACTCCTTGAATTAACTGACAAATTCAGCAGTGTAGCTGGATACAAAATGAACCCCCCAAAATCAATAGCATTCCCATACACAAACAATAAACAGACTGAGGGAGAAATTAAGGAAACCATACTTTTCACAATAGCATCCAAGAAAGTGAAATATTTAGGAATCAATCTAACAAAAGAAGCAAAAGATCTGTTCAATAAAAGCTACAGTACTCTGAAAAAAGAGATCAAAGAGGATTTCAATTAATGGAAAAATATTCCTTGCTCAAGGATAAGAAGAGCCAACATTGTGAAAATGGCAATACTAACAAAATTGGTGTACAGATTCAATGCAATTCCCGTTAAACTACCATTAGCACACCTCAAAGATCTATAGAAAACATTCCTTAAATTCATCTGGAACCACAAGAGACCCAGAAAAGCAAAAGCAATCCTGGGCAGCAGGGACAAGTCAGGTGGAATCACAGTCCCTGACCTGAAATTATACTACAAAGCTACTGCAATAAAATCAACCTGGTACTGGCTCAAAAACAGACCTGGGGATCAATGGAACAGACTGGAAGATGCAGCCACAACCACAAAAACACTCAGCCACCTAATATTTGACAAAGGGGCCAAAGAAGCTCACTGGAAGACAGATAGCCTCTTTAATAAATGGTGCTGGAAAAATTGGCTTGCCTCTTGCCAAAGACTGAAAATAGGCGCAAGTCTATCACTATGCACCAAACGCAAGTCAAAATGGATCACAGATCTCAATATTAAAACAGGAACATTAAGTCTATTGGAAGAGAAGGTATGTAAAAATCTTGAAGGCATAGGAGTAGGCACAGAGCTCATGAACAAAAATCAAACTGCAAGGGAAACACTTCAAAGAATCAATAACTGGGACCTCATCTTATTGAAAAGTTTTTGCACATCTAAAGAAATCACCAGCAGAGTAAAAAGAAAACCCACAGATTGGGAAAAAATCCTAACTGGTTGTTCTTCGGACAAAGGCCTTCTATCTAGAACATACAAAGAATTGAAAAACATGAACCCGTCCAAATTCAAAGACCCAATCCAGAAATGGGCATCTGCGATGAATACACACTTCTCAGATAAAGAAATACAAATGGCAAATAAATACATGTGCAAATGTTCTACATCATTAGTCACTGGAGAAATGCGACCTAAAACAACACTGAGATTTCATCTCACCCCAGTAAGAATGGCTGTCATTAATAAATCAATCAATAACAAATGCTGATGAGGCTGTGGAGAAAGAGGAACGCTTCTCTACTGCTAGTGAGAGTGCAGACTGGTGAAACCAGTATGGAAATCAGTTTGGAGACTCCTCAGCAAACTAGGTCTAGAGCTCCCATTCAACCCAGCTATTCCCTGTCTTGATTACTTTTTTCTTGTTGCTGAGACAAAATACCCAACACCCAAAATGAAGAGAGGAAAGGTTTATTTAGCTTACAGTTTGTGGAGGTTTTAGTCCATACTTGGCTGGTTCAGAAGCAGAGTGGAACAAGGCAGAGGGCAAACTGTTCAGGGCAGCAGAGCACTGCAAAAAACCACCAGAGCAAGAGGGAGGAATGGCTGCAAGCAGCCTCCTTTTCTTCCCTACATTGTAAACAACCTACCCCCACCCAGGGGGTGTGTAGCTCTCACACAATCTCCATGCCCTCCTCTTCCACAGGCTCAGGATGTTTACAAAGTAAGCACCCCAGCTTCCTCCTGAGTCACTCAGCTAAACCTCTAGATTCCCCAAGTTGACACAATGTAT
>PVLD010009717.1:0-75222 GCA_004027595.1 Dinomys branickii | reverse complement strand
TAATCCTGATTTAGCTAAAGAATGTTGGCTATGCATGACTCAAGGTACTCTCATGCCTCTTGCCATTCCTTCAAATTTCACTCTATATAATGTTCTAAACCCTACACATCCTAATTGCACCTTAGGTTTACCATTTAAAATTCAACCTGTAGCTGTTAAATTTATCTCCTGTATACAAGGAAGTTTTCAGAGCAACAAATACGCAATTGATGTTGGATTCGTTACTTTTGCTGATTGTATTCAAACAATTACTTATAGTTCCTCTATTTGCCTTTCAAGAGGACAAGTATTCATCTGTGGAAGAAATCTACCTTTCACCTTTTTACCTGATAATTGGACAGGATTATGTGTTATAGCTACCTTATTACCTGATATAGAAATCGTACCTGGGGATGAACCTATTCCCATTCCCAGTTTTGATTATGCTGTAGGTCATCTTAAAAGAGCTAAAAGCGTAGTTCAGTTTATTCCTTTATTAGTGGGATTAGGAATTTCAGGAGCTTTAGTCACAGGTTCAGCAGGAGTAGGAATTGCTGTGTATTCTTATAACAAACTCTCTAATCAATTAATTGATAAAGTCCAAGCCTTGTCTAGCACTATTCAGGATATTCAAGATCAGATAGATCCTTTAGCAGAGGTAGTCCTCCAAAATAGAAGAGGATTAGATTTTTTAACTGCAGAACAGGGAGGGATTTGTTTGGCTTTACAGGAACGCTGTTGCTTCTATGCAAACAAGTCTGGTATCGTTTGAGACAAGATAAAAAGGCTCCAAGAAGATCTGGTAAAGAGACAAACAGAGTTATTTGAAAATCCACTCTGGAGCATATGGAACGGAATCTTACCCTATCTTCTCCCCCTATTGGGACCTCTAATTGTGTTCTTAGTGCTTCTTTTATTTGGACCCTGTATTTTTAACAAATTGGTGGCTCTTATTAAACAACAACTAACTAACATGATGGATGCTATAGAAATGAAACGGATTCAGGTCCACTATCACAGGCTTGCTACAGGCCTCGAGAAAGCAAATCATAACAATGCCCAGTAAAATCAATGGGCTATTCTAGCTTTCTCACCTTGGTGCGCTGGACTGGACAGCCAGAGATGGGCAACTGGAGGCTCACGTGTATTATCAACGACCGCCTAAGACAGGAACAAGGCCTTTTGCTGCCTTGCTTTCCAGTGACGGGTAAGGTATAGTTTGGTTCTACGTGAAAGCATACTGACCTAAGATAGGCACAGTCCCCTTAAGGAGATTTGGTCTTTTAATAAATAAAATAAAAAAGGGGGATCTGTGGGAGACCGCTGAGAGACCTGCGGTCGGCATCCATTTTGTAAACTACCAGCCATTTTGAGTGTTGAGTTCCAGTTCCCATATATGGTCAGTTTCCTGTGGTTTCCATATATGGTCAGTTTCCTGTGGTTTCCATATATGGTCAGTTTCCTGTAGCTTCCACATATGGTCAATTTCCTGTTAATTACATAATATCACCTGATGCTCTGACCACCCTTGCGTGATATTTGAACCTCCCTCCATTGCTTAGTTACCCACTGACGTCAATCCCCACTCCCACACTGTGTATAAGCCCAAGCTTCCCGCTCAATAAACGAGACTTGATCGGACTCCTGTCTTGTCTCCTTTTCTTGTGTCTCCTGTCTCTTTATTCCACCCTCCCCGTCTAGGGTCTCCGTTGACTACCCGCGGGTCGGGACACTTACGGTTTTTATTAAAAGTGAGTAAGTCAGTCTGCATAAAGTTCTGAGGACTCTGCCTGGCATGAGGTGAGTGGTTGCAGATGGAGGGAACTTGGGAGCCAGGTATATTGCTGGGTGCCCGGGGCCCCGTGTAGGATGAGCATGCCCCTTCCATGGGCTGGTCACCCTGTACCTGTCAAAGACAAGACAGCTGTGTCTGCTGCAGGGAAATGACTGTCTTGGATGACACAGTGCGCCTATCACAAGGCAAGGCTGTTGCCTCATCCCTTGGGGAAGCTGGTTCCTTGCCTTTCAACTGCAGTAGAGTATACAAGACTTGGGACTGGTTTAGAGTTCCAGAGGGGCACAGTGTGTGGCAGAGATGCTTAGCACCAGCTTGGGCAGCTCCTCACCCTCCAGAGGACTCTGCCATTTGTCCCGGACAGGGTTTGGATCACTGCTTTCATCAGAGCTGAGAATGTGAGTTGCTCCCTTTCATGTCAGGTACAACGTCCCAACGAAAAACTGACATTTCCTCCCTTTCTTCCCACTTAACATGATGGGTGGCTAGCAAGTGCAGGGTCCTGAGTTCGATCCCCAGTACCGCAAAAAAAAAAAAAAAAAAAAAACATGATGGGTGGATTTGGGAAGCTCTTCTCAAAGGGTAGGGCCCCTTGGTTCCTGCAATTTTTGCTCTTCCCCTTCTCCTTGGGTGGGATAGCAGTGGGTTGGCTGAGCTCCAGCAGCCATTTCTGGTTGTGAGGCACATTAGGGCATGAAAGCCATGTTTTAAAAATGAAAGGAACCAGATTTCAGATGAAATTCCCAAGCTGGTCCACAATCCCTAGACTTTCTACTTTCACACTTTAATTTGAGAAAAAAAATTAGTTCCTATATTCTTGGCAGAAGTGGGAAGTAAACTCAAAGTCTCCTCACTGAGCTATAATCCTCAGCCCTCTTAAAATTTTACTTTTAAATTTTGAGACAGGGCCTTGCTAAATCACTAAGTTGCCCAGGCTGGGCTCAAATTGAGATCCTCCTGCCTCAGCCTCCCAGAGTTCTAGGATTAGAGGCATGCGCTAACCTCTGGAATTTGAAGCTAATTGTTTGGATTTTCTGTTTCTTTAGCGAGCCGGATCTAATCTCTAGTGACTACTTCAGGAAAGCACTTAAGAGTGAGAGGCCACCAAGAAAGGTAGCCCTGATCTGTCTTCCCTCTCTCTCAGCTCATTCTGAGACACAGTGAAAGGTGGCGGAGTGTGGACTGGCATCTAGGAAGGCGCACAGAACCCTGATGTCCTTCATGGTTATTTTGGGTCTACCTGATCTCTGAGTCCAAGTTCTTTCTCCTGGGAGCTGGGGAGAGTCATCACTAGGAGGAGTCACTATAGAAAGGGAGTTCGTAAATCTTCACCAACAAAAAGTAAATCTATGATATGATGTAATTTTCCACATCTAGGTTATAAACATCATGTCCCTTTAACCACTGAGAAAGCAGGTTCGAGGCTGGAGCTGATTGGTTGAAGTTTACACAGCTGGGAAATGGGTGCTCATCAGTCTCAGACTGCCTGCCTCTGGACTCTCTTAACACTCAACAAACCTGCATCCCTCTTTGGAATCCCAGATTCACATCTTCAGGATATTTCCCATACTGTCCATGATAGCTGGGGTCAGGATACAGAAAACTTCCTGCCAACAGAAATATCAGAAACATCCCCAGCCTATCCCATTTTTAATTGATTCAACACTGAAGAATCCCCAGAGTCCGTATTTAGGGCACACCAATTCCTTACCATATCTCCTGCTTCCCACAGTCCCCGCGAGGAGCAGATGGCCCCCTCTCCACCGCCTCGCCCCTCTCTAGGACTCGCTCACCCCTTCAACGACGGCATGCATGGGTGAGGCTGGCTTCTCGTCCTGCCATCTGCGTCTAAGCAAAGTCAGATTTTCCAGTGTCACAGTGGCATGGGAGGGAATGTGAGTGTCCGTCCCTAAGTGATTCTCTCTGTGGCTGGAAATGCAGGGTACAGCACAGGAGATAATTGGATTTGTGGAGCTGCAGTTGGGTCATGATCTACGATTGTCTAGACAACACACATCCGGCTTGTATATTGGTGCTAGATTTCTCCTGGCACCGTCCAGCCCCCGTCAGAGTTTCCATGATGGTGCACGGTCCATCTACGGGGCTGCGATGGACATGCGTGTGACTGATGCTGGGAGGCCGCAGGCTCTGCCCGATCTACCTTGCAGCCACGGGGCAGAAGACCCCCACATTGCAGGCTTGGTGTCTCAGCTGCCTGAATGTCTTCCTCCGGGGCACATCTGGCCTGCATCCAGTGTGGGGCCAACGCCAGGCACCATCGCACCTCAGAAGTGCTGATGGTGAAAGGTCTGAATCCTAGCAAAGTCTTTGCTGACCCAATATGGTGATCCTGCAGCATTTACAAGGGACTCTGCCGCATGTGCTGCTGAAGTCCATGACATCACATGACATCGTCTTGGTGTGCAGCCCACACACACCCTCCTTCAAGCCTTATCTCAGCCCGGTGTTCCTGAGAACATTTAACACAACAGCCACACACCTTTCCTTCCCCTTGTCTCAATGGAAAACTTGCTGTGCTGTAAAGTTCAAGTTGTGCTTCCTGGAACTTGGTGGAATCTTTAAAAAATATTTTCAACCCATAAATAGGCTGAAGTGGCAAGAGAATGCCCCCTCTCATGAATGTCCTCCTATTGATAGCAGCAGACAGGAAGTGTGGGTCCCTTAACCTTAGCCAGCCGTGGTCACACTTGGTAGCTCCCATGCCAGGTTCCGTGGGCAGGGGCTGGGTTTGGGGAGACAAGGGGCAGCACTCAGGTGATGACTTTGAGCACATGGGGAGTGGGACACCTCTCTCCTTCTTGTCTGTTTACACCACCTCGTTGCCACTGGTAACACTGGTATTTCACTTAAGTGTTGTGTTGCAAACTCACGGAATTTCCTAGAGGCACGTGTAGACCAGGGGCACTCACTGTGCTCATGGGGCTGCTGCACACCATTCACTCAGTTTTGCACTTGCTTTTTCCCTCCATTTATAGTGGGTTTGGTGCATGAGATTTTTGAACTATATGTTATCAAATATATCTTGTTTAAAATAAAAAGCAGTCCTGGGGATCCAACCCAAGGCCCTGCACTCGGAGCTACATCCCCAATCCAAATGTGTCTTTTCTTATAACAGTTTCTGCCTTTATTACTACATGTGGAAATATCATTGCCACCCCAAGACATGGTTTTCTTATAAATGATAACTAATTGTTCATTCAAAAGGATTACTAGTTATTTAAATGTGTTCTTGTCTCATAATAGTTGCCTTTCAGGGCAGCCTAAATACTTCTGCCAGGTGTCAGTAATGCCCTCTGATCTTAATGGGGTGATTCTTCAACTAGGAGACAGGAGACACGTTGGGTCAGTCTTCAGAACGTGTAATTCTTGTCTTCTAAGCTTGGGCTTGGAAACCAGGTTCCGGGCACAGACTTGTCTGCAGACACTGAATGGCTTTAGTCTGGCCACTTCCCGTTTTGGAACCCAGGTTCCCAGGTGCAGTCAGGATTCCTGTTAGCAGTCATTGAGATCAAACATGTATGATTCTGAGCTCAGTGCCAGGCCCTTAGCAAAACCAATACAACAGTTCTGCAAAAGGGTTCGGGACCAAGAGTTGCAGGAGAGGGCAGGAGGGCAGGGGAAGTGGATGGAGAAAGGCGTGTTATACACATGGAGCAACACGACATAAACATTATGTACCCCAAATCTGCAATCCTAAAAATAAAAAACTGAAGAAAAATAGTTTGCTTTCTTCTCCTCTCTTGTCTCTTGAGGAGGGGACTTCAGATGTCAGATCACACTCCATTGAGACATGTGTTACACATATGACAGGTACAGCATTTTCATGTGATTTGGCAAAAATACAATAGAATGAACAGAATTTGCCAAATCATGTATTATACTCTGCTGAATGCATAAATACACCAGCAATGTCTAATTTTTATTTGGACAAGACACTGACATTCTTTTCTCTCTCTTTTTTTAAACTTTCCTTTAGTTTGGCACAAAAACTCCATTTTTCACGCCAAAGTGCCTGTGTCTGGAGTGACCTTGTTTTTCATTACCAGGACCGCAGTCTCCCTTGACGGAGAGCTTGATTGCTGGTGGGGTCTGGAGGGAGCAGAGTCACTCTAAAGGCACCAGCACACACGTCACTGTTGCTTCCCACTTTACAGGCCATTCTAACAGCAGGGGCTCCGGAGGAGGCATAGCTGGAGTCCTTCCTCTGAACAACCAATCTGGGGAATGGTCTCTGAATGTCTACTTTCCTGTGCAATGCCCAACTAGTTCAACAGCCACTATTTCTGGGTAAGAATTGATTTAGAAGGGTGTGCCCGCCTCATCCTGGACTTGGGAGATTCATGCTTCGCTGGCTGTCCGGATTCTGTCCACCTGGCCCCAAATACTTCTGTGTCTGCTGCATAATGCTGTTTTGGTTATTCGCCATGTGGACCCAATTCTGAGAGTCTCTTCTGGTTCCTGAACTCACACAGTCACTTTAGCCTGGCTCCCGGTGACGTCAGGGTGCTGCTGCTGTTGGTTCGGTCATTGTCCTCGCTTTCGTTACTTGAACCATTAAGAGACGCAGCCGGTAACGCTGGTGAATCCACTGGCACGGTGAAAGATGGACCAGGCGCAGCGGCGTCACACTCAAACTGCAGACTTCAGTGACAATCAGGGATCCACAGTGGGGACCTCACATGGTGGCTGCCACATCCATGGTGAAGGGGCAAAGCCACTGCAGGGAATGGATGAAATCTATGCTGCTATTTGGCGCTAAAATCAGTGTTCCTTTCCATTCCTGTTCAGGTGTCTGCTGCATGGGCTGTGTACCTCTACCCTAAGCATTTATGCTAACCACCGAAAAGAAGGCTTTTCTCCTCTGGGGATGGGGACTTTCAGTGATAAACAGAGGACCATCCAGGACTGGCAGCCTCAGGAATGAGCCTTGGGGGTGTCCCACTCAAGCCACACCTCTAGACCCTTGTTACTAGCCTACATCTGGCCACATCTGGATCGTTAAGCAGAACTCCCCAGCAGAGCTCAGTCAAGCACAGACCCTGGGGATACAGTAACTAAGTGTTGCTCTAAGTGCTATGCTTTGGGCGGTTCATGAGGAAGCAGTGGGCACATGCAGGGACACAGCAAGAGGGCTCTGGGGATGGAAGATTCTTTCTGTAGGAGCTGGAGTCATGGATGCGCAGGAGTCACAGACGTGCAGGGGGCATCGCTCTGTGGATAGCAACGCTGAGTAACTGCCACATCACACGCTTTGTGAATCAAGCAACTCTTTGGTGACTCGACAGGACCATACTCTGCTGAAACTCTTAGAAGACTGTCTGGTGAGGGATTGCAATGCCCCATTTGCGGTGAGGGACCTCTGTCCTCATTTTGTGGGAAAAAAGCAGAGGTAGGAATCTGGCGCCGGAAGCATCTGTGACGGCAGCCCTGGAAGAATAATATCAGGCCCCTAGGGCTCTCTGTGCGGTAACTCAGGCGGCCAAGGGCCCATCCACTCACAGGACCTGCCCGCCCTGCACTTGGCCCCATGAGTACTGCTGGGGATGGGAAGCCTGGACAAGGAGGAAGTTCAGTCAGTCCCATTCCCGTACCACAAGGGAACCGGATGGGAAGGAGGCTGGGCTGATGGGCAAATCCCCATGCACCCTTTTGCCTGGTGTCACTGAGGTGAGACTGTCCCCATCAACTTTAGGGCTAGGCAAGGGCACAATGTGGCTATTATTGCCAGGTGTAGTGGTGCGCGCTTGTAATCCCAGCACTCAGGAGGCTGAGGCAGGAGGGTCACCTTGCATTTAAGGCCTGCCGGAACTGGATAGCAAGAACCCAGCTCAAACAAACAAACAAACAAAGAACAAAACAAAACAAAGAAAGGAGACAGTTTATAGAAAATATTTCGGGGCTGTGCGCTGGAAACTTCCCAGTCCTCCATATCCGTCTTCCTCTCTTTGTCCTTTCTATTACATTTTCACTGCCAATTTCCCTGCAGCAGAGGCTGGCGGAGGGTGCGCACGCGCTGCTCTTTCTCGGCGTGGGAAGGGGCACGTACACCATTTCCTTCTTAGTGACTCACCGTGAGCGTCCACAAGGGAAGGCTCTGAGGACTTCCACAGTTCCGAAAAAGAACAATTTAACGCTGTTTCACACCTAGCACTTCTGGCATCTATTTCCACTGCATTCTTTTCTCAGGAAATGCTGCTTAACTTCCCATGACGTACATTTTATTAAAACCTACTGTCCCTGATGGCCCGTTTTTAACACAATATCTGGGAAGTTTCTGGAATGCTCACCCAGGAATGAGCACCGTGCTGGCAGGGGTTGACTCACTTGGGACAGCTACAGAAGATTCCAGCGTTAGAAGACAGCGGTGCCCAACACTGCCATCTATAATTTCACCTTGGCTCAGTGGCACATGCTGTAATTCCAGCACGATGGGAGGCTGAGGCAGGAGGACGGCAAGCTTAAACCCAGCTGAGGCAACTTAGTGACCTAGTGTGACCCTGCCTGAGAAAGAGATGGTGAGGTGGGAGTGTAGCTCAGTGGTAGGTAACATGCTGGGTTCAATCCCCAGTACTCCAACCCAAAACAAAACCAAAAATCTTTGCTTTCACCTAAGCCTAGTGCAAGTTCATTGCTCCTGGAGGTGAGGAACGATTCCCCGTAGTGTGGCCATGCTGGATAGCGGCCTAGGAAGTCAGGAGCCGGGCATTAGCATCCCTTCTGCATCTCTGTGTCTCAGCTGGGCAGCTGCGCAGCCCTGGGTGCATCCACACTCCTGGCAGAGCGTGAGGAAGAGCTGCTTAGCGTGGTTTTCATCATCGCTCTGAAAACTGTAAGGGATGAAACAAAACACAGCAGCGAGAACCAAATACATTGAGTTATGAAAGGAAAAGAAACAAAGTTGTTATTCTTTGCAGACGATATCCTGCTCCTCCTGGAAATCCATGCCCAAGATATTTGGAAACCGTTGCAGCTAATAATTGAATGCAGTAAAATGTGGTTAGTTAAAAATAAATGCACATCTACAAACATAAATGACTTCCTCATGTAGGAGCCATGACCGGTTATAAAAGGAGACCATGAAAGGATTCTTTTTGCAGCAGCAGAAAATTGTAAAATAGGTAAATATAAATTTCCCATCCACCTGTCTCCCTGTCTTATCCACCCATCCACCCACCCATCCATCCATCCATCCATCCTTCCATCCATCCATCCATCCATCCTTCCATTCATCCTCTATCCATGTATCCAACCACTTTGCTCATCCACTTACCCATCCATCCATCCATCCCCATATCCATCTATCCATCAATCCATCTGTCCTTCATCCACCCACCCATCCATTTATCTGTCTTCTTTTATGTGAGAAAAACCTCCTAGATCTGCTAAGCCCCATAAGACAGCCAGACTTCGGATGACAAAGATGAACGCTGTTGCTCCTTGGCAGGTTATTTGTCCCTGGGAAGCGACAAACAGGCATGGTTGGCATGGGCTGTGCTGGAACTATCATGGACATGTGACCAGGAAGCCAGTCTAGCCCCAAGAAAAGTATCCAATAAGTACTCTCACCTCCTGGGGCTTGGGCGGGGAGGTTTTCCTTCTCCCAGTGTGAAGAGTGCAGTTTTCCCAGGCAGGTGAGCCTGATTCTATCGAGAATTGCTGGGCTTGGTGTTGGATTCGCTGAGGGACCGCACAGAGCTGGAGAGGGCTCAGGAGGCTGCACCAGGAGTCCAGGCGCAGACAGGGATGGTGTGGGCTGCAGAGCACTGGGCAGGAGGTGGTGATGCGCGCAGGAGAGGGGAGCTGCATTCCCAGTGGCACTGGGAAGGAGGTGGGCTGGCACGTTTGTTTACTTACTTCAACACCACTCCGTATGGCAGTCTCCACACATCAACCGCTGTGGGATGGAAGGTTTCAAATGTGGAGGAAAAAGACCTATGAAATAGGAAGAGAAAATGCCAGCAAATAAAATCTCTGTATGAAGAGGAAATATCTAAGTGTTACTCTATATCAGAAAATATAAATTACATAACTACATACTTTACAGTTTTAGTTTTACATAACTAAACATGATATACAGATTGGAAATCCTCTAAATATGGATGAAATAGAATCACAGCATGGGTATGAGAACCATGGAGTGGTGATATCTTATTAACCATTTTTCCTCCTTCCTTAATGGGAAACTCAAATTTCTAGCTGAATACATAGCCATCTGGGAAAAAGTTTCAATGTGTGCATTTTTTGGCAGAGAGGACTCCAGGGACTCAGCTATGTCCAGTGAGAGGGCAGGTTGGAAAGATTTCCAGGAAAGATTGCCAAGACAGATGGGCCATGCTCATCCTGCTTTTCTAACTCAGTCTATTCCCTCTCTGCTGCTAATAGTCTGGAAGGTGGGTGCAATGGCTACAGCTTCAGCAGCCACACTGGCCCAAGAGGACCCATGGAAGCCCTATGCTGGGTGCAGGAAGGCAAATGCCCTGCAGCCTCCCCAGGAATACTTGGCTGCCTTCTCCCAGAATTCTTTCACTCGACAGAGAATAAAACGTCTATCTTAGTTGAACTACCCGTTTTCTGGTATTTTTTGATACTCATAGTAAAAGTTAGTGTTTGATGAAGTGGTTCATGTTCTTAACTGATTTTGTGTAACAACAACCAAAAACAAAAGCCATGTGGAAAGACAGGCTGGAGGAGCAGCCAAAGAGTCAGGGAATTAGGACAGAACATGAAGTATGCTGAGGTCCCATTCACAGCTACAAAAGTTCTACTCGAACAAAAATGCTTCTTGAAGGCTGCATAAGTGCATGCTTGAGAAATTCAAGACCAGCAGAGGCAGACGACTGTTACTGAGTGAACTCTTAGACACTCTCGAGAACCCGGTTTTCATGGCCAGCTTTCCCGGAAATTGTTTTCTCTCCCATTGGCTACCGTGGCTTCTGTTCTGCACCCTGGTTGTGGAACCAGTGACTGAGCCCCTGGCAGCTGTGTTTGGAGGAGGGGATAGCCCGAGATGAGCTCCACGGTAAATATGAGGGACCCGAGGCTTGGCCTCCCCCATTCCAGGAAGTGTGGTGCTGAAATTGCACACTGTAGAAAAGCAAAGGATGAGGTGATCTTTCAGGAGATCACTGGAGATTAAAAATGAAGATGAAAAGCAGGGTTTCCATTTTTGAAACTCTTGTTCAAATACAACTACAGTATCTTGGTAATGGAGACATTTTGTCTCCTCGCCTCGCCTCTCCTCCCTTCCCCTTTCTCTCTGTCCTTCCCTCCCTCTTTTCTTCCCCCCTTTCTTCATTCTTTCCTGTTCAAAGCCAAAATCAATGAACTATCATATGTATATATAATTTTCTATACTAACTGTTTCTACCTCCCCATATGGCATTTGTTCCTAGCCTAGTGAAATATGATCTTTTTTTCTTTTTTCTTTTAATTTGAAAAAGAATTTTAAAAATAGAACAATAGCAAAATACCAACGACATAGACAGAAACAAAACAAAGCAAAAACAGTAGGAACGATGTGGGGTTTTCAGAACAAAATGACAGGGGTTAACACTGGTTGTTCTGTTACATACTGATCCTTTTCCTCACACTCCTTTCCATGGAAATGTACCACTCTCAGGCCTTCTGTGTGAGACCCTTCGCTCCTCGCTCTCTCCCCCAAGCATCTCCTGAGTCCCTGGCCACAGCACCATTGACCTCCCACAATCCTGCCTGCCCCTCACTCAAGGGGACCCCAGCCTGGATCTCCCTCATTCCTCCCCCTTGGTACCTCCTCCACCCCAATTCAGTTTAAATGGAAGTCACCGTGTCTGGCAATGTTTTGCCTTGGAAGTTTCTCAGAGGTGGGGTAAGAATAAGGGCAGCTTTCTTAAGGGAAAATAAGCCATGCTAGGGGAAGGTGGCGGGGGGCAGAGGCGCTGAGCCAGTGTTGAGTGGAGCTCAAAGTAGAAATGTCCTGGACAACACGAGCCACAGCTCCAGAGCTCTGGGAAAGGTCAAGACAAGGTCACCAGACACAAGGTGCACAGAGATAAAGCAGGGAAGAGGGAACAGGTTAGCGGAACACACTCGGGAGAGAGCTGGAGAGAGGGGCGGAGGACAGGGAAGAACATCAGCAGATTGTGCTGCTACAGCCAGGAGAAAGGGCAGGCATGAGGACGAGCGACCCTAGGAGACACTGGGCAGCGCTTTCCTGAGCTCTTGCAGGAGGCCCACCGCCTACAATGACAGAGACTTACTGCCAGCGCCTGCTGGTAGTCTGTCGCTGTGGACAGGATGCACAGAGCCCAGTTGAAACAACTGATAAATCCATTTCCTAAGTGCGGGGAAATGTGTGGCGCGTTTCAACCATTTCACTTCCCCAAGTCCTGGTACCAGATTCACGCCACCCGACTGGACGCGTCTGGGCTGTGAAGTGCAGGGCGGAACAACAGGCTGATAAAGGGGATAAATAATCCTGTTTTTATGCAGCTAGGAGACTACAGAATGTTCACAGTACATCCTCCGTGTGTAACATGTAGAAAACAAAATTTACCATTTCCACCCTGATTTGTATCGCAGACAGGAAACTCCCAGTCTCCACAGAAAATCTGGCCCTGGTATTTGCCATTTTTGAGGTAGGGGGCAAACTATCTTTAAGTTAGCTTTATAGTCTCTAAAATGTAGGGGACAGTCTCCTGCCAATTTAAATAGTTTTGGCTACAATAAAACAAGCTAAAGCATACATACACACGAAAATCACTGCAATCTGCAAGATGATCTCCTGGGAAATCTTGCATTCCAGGGAAATCAGGACATTTGGGGTGATGAAATTTTTTTTTATAGTTTGAGGTACAATATTTTAAGAAGGATGAGTAAGAACTTTGTTCCAATTGCACTATGAATTGTCTTTCGCGATTGAGATTTTGCTTGCACGTTAGTAGATAACGAAAGAGGGGTGGACAGGGTCCTAGGCACTCAGAACACTGGCACATGTGTGGCCTCACCGTGCCAATGGGCATGGCCAAGGGGAGGCAGGGCCTCACTGGGCCAATGGGTGGGGTTGCCTGGCTGGGACTGATAGTTGGGAACTTTTACAGCAGTTTGAAATTGTATCTGTAAAAAAAGTCTAGGTTAAAATGGGAATGAAGAAAGAAAAAACAAAATAAACCTAAGAAAACCTGTCTTTTTGTGACAGTTAATTTCGGAAGTAATTGTGTCAAGGCAGGAAGACAATCCATGACAAAGACTCACAGAACACATCTGCTCAGGGGACATCTACAACACAAAAGCGAGAGAAACATCGTGTGTAGGTTTTGTATTAAAACCCAACAGAAAAATATACATGCAGCAGAATATCTTTTCCTACATCAAAGCAGCATGAACATCGTAAGTACTTTTAAAATGCATTTATCCAATGTATATGTGTATGTACATATGTGCTTGTGAGATATCAAGTTAGTAAGTTGAAATATATAGGAAAAACCTCACATTTTAAGGATATTCTGATTAAAAGGAGTAGATTACAGAACAATTAGAGACCAATGTAGAACTGTATTAAATTGCCTGGCAAAGGATAGAAGGTGATTATCTTACAAAATGAAGGAGAACTGATTTATGTAAATAGTAAGCTGCTGCTAAAACTGAAATAATTATTGCACTAAAGGGTAGTTTTAGATTTTAAAAGAACAAAAGTCAAACTAAAATAGTGTGATAAAGTTGAGCTGAGATTCATACATTTAAAAAAGACATGGCATTTGTAGCTTGTACTATTCTAATAAGTAAAAAAATTTAAAAACCTTAGCGTAATTTCTTCCCTACTGCTTAAAATCTGATCTATGCATTGTATTGTACAGTAAGAAAAAAGTATAGAGTCATGACGTCCTTTATTTATTTATTTATTTATTTAAATTTTTTTTTTGCGGTACCGGGGATTGAACTCAGGACCCTGCGCTTGCTAGGCAAGCGCTTATTCCAGTGAGCTATATCCCCAGCCCCATGATGTCCTTTAAAAAAATATTTCTAATAAGATTCCTTTCAAGATAGTTAAAGAATCATATTGAAGTGGATATTTATACAATATCAAATCACACAATGTAATGTCCAATATGATATTTTTTTTTTTTTTTTTTTTTTGGCGGTACCGGGAATCGAACTCAGGACCCTGCGCTTGCTAGGCAGGCGCTTATTCCACTGAGCTATATCCCCAGCCTGTCCAATATGATATTATAAATTTATTTTTCTAAACATAAGGACATTGCACAAGCTTTAGTCATTGTGCTAAATAAAGTACTAGTGGGACTCTGAATTGAGAAAGAATCAATCATTTTGTATGTAGAGGGTTGGCCCTAGAAGTGTGAACAGTAACCTTCATCACTAAATGACAGGATTGATCATTTTGTACATGAAGAGTCCTAAAAGTATGAACAATAACTTCCCATTTGGAGAAAATTGAGTTCATGGAAACAATGGAAATTTTAAAAAAAGGAAAAATACCACAGGACAATAATGTTGCTGGAATGTCTTCCTTCAGCTAAAAGGAGACTGCATGTCATGATTTACCAGGGAAAAAGACTTCATGTCCTAAACCTCTCCAAGGGGCTTGAGCCAGGTGAGCTGCTCCTAGCGCACAGCACGCACCGCTCTTCTTTAGAAAAGTGGTCATTTTGTCTGTGAAGTTACGTGTGTATTTGCCTTTGTTCTGCTCTCTGTATTCTTCCCAGCTTCCCTCCCTCTTTTTCGTTGGCCTTCTTTGAAGGCCAACTCCCGGCAGCGAGGCCGTCCTGTGGTCACTTGCCCCTTAAAGTACTTCCAGTGAGCACTTCCACAGATACACAGTGACATCTCAAGTCACAAATTTAATTCTTTTCCGCAATGTTGGTTTGCAAACTGAATTGGATGAGAACCAAATTAAATTTTCCTGTAAGGTCAACACTGAACCTAAGCATTGATTTTGATTCAGTCCTTATCCAGTTCGGTTTGTGAAAAGAATTAAGTTCGTGAACCAAGGCTCCACTCTAAAGGACTTAATCAAACAAATCTCTTCTATTTGATTAAGCCCATATCGGTATAAAACAAACTGAGCATCATGAAGTATAATGCCTGAGCCTAATGAAAAAAATTCAAACCCAGAGATTAAAGTAATAAATTATAGCTGGGAGGAGAGTTATTGGCCAGTTAAAATTTATTTCTATTTTAAAAATGTCTAAGACAAAGTCATACTATTATGCATTTAGAAATACTGTTTTTAAAGACCATGCATGCATGTATTTGCTGATGTTTTTACTAAGAAATAAACAGGTACATTCAGGGTATGGAAGTCACAGGGGCACTAATCCGGCATGTAGGTATGTACAGTACAATGTTAGCTCAGGTGTCCTGGAAAGGAGAGCTGTGTCTGGTCATATCCACTGCCCACCCCTGGACTGCCACCCCAGGGTGATTATTCAGGTGACAGGATTCCTGGGATTTTCTAAAATCAAGTGGTATTCCTAACACTACCTCACTGAAAAGCCCACAGAAATAGAGATGGTGGGCAGAAAGTGCTGTGCTCTCCCTGGTGTGCTGGGCTCATAACTGCATTCTAAGCAGAAAGGAGTTCTGCTCCCTGAAGGAATGGGAGAGGACAGGGAGTGTACGCGCAAAGGGCTCTGAATCAGGATGTGGTGGGATCCCAGTACTCAGGGAGGCTGAGGCAGCAAGACCGCAAGTTCAAGACCGGCCTGGGCAAGAAAGCAATGTAGCAAGACCCTGCCTCCAAAAAGCAGTGCATATGCATGTACAAAGGACAGAGAGAGAGAGAGAGAGAGAGAGAGAGAGAGTGGGCTCTGAATAGTCCATGTGTCTTGAAGTCCTTGCATCTTACTATCCCCTTGGAATACTGAGAGTAACATAAACTAAGTGAGTGCTTTTATCTCTCAAAGAATAAGAGAATGTTTTCTTATTGCATTGGAACAGCTAATTACTTTAATTTCACTGTAAATCGTCATGGAAAGTTTGCTTCCTATTTCTGTATTTGAAAACCATCCATAGACCATTATTTTTCCCCACGAACCATAAACTGAACTAGAAACAAATTGATCCCTGGTTAAAACTACAGGGAAGAAGTATGCTATGGGGTTATAAATTCTGGAAAGGCGAATGTGGGTGGAGGATGCAGAGGCTCCATCTATGCCGTGGCGTGGCTCCAGTCGTGATCTTTCGTGGCGGTTTCTAACTCCCACTTCTTGGACAGGAGAATGAAAGGAGTTTGATCAGTTCTGCTGCAAAGGGGTCTTATTGGAAGGGGAAGGTAGTTTTGGCATTGTCTGGGATAAAGCAACCCGTATGGTGCAAATTTAAATTTTCTAATACACCAGTACCTTGGCTCACAAACTCAATTCTCTCCATGGTTCTGGTTGCAAACAGAACTGGGCAAGAAGCAAATTAAATTTCCCCATCAAGTCAACATTGAACATCACCATTGAACTTGACAAAGTGCCACGCTGCAGAACAGAAGCTGTCTCTTTGGTATGCTTTTGCACTGGTCAAACAGGGCCACATCCTCACTGCCTCTTAGTTTTTCCATGTGGTGAAGTTGGGATTCTCATCTCCCTTCTCTCTGGAGCACAGGGGAGGCTGGGGAACGAGATAGAAGAGGGCCGACACAAGGTGCTGGGAGGCCCCCTCTGGAATGTGGGTAGGGGGTCAAATCATTTCACAGAGGAAGCAGTACAGATTTATAGAAATATCACAAAATATCTAACATCAGAAATACAGGAAATGAGTGCAATCAACTTGGAAACATGTTTCATGATCCTAAACCTAATGTTCTTTTCAGCCACATAACATTTACCATTTTTCTACATTCCCTTAAAAATGTATTAGTAGATGTTTACATACATCGTGATTACATTTATTGTGGGGAGTTGGCTCATTTATACATTTTAATTCTTCTGTTTTCAGTCCCACACTCTTCTTCCAACATGCTCTCTCCCACTCCTCATTCCCTGCTTCTTTGCAAAAGCCAGGTTTCCATAATTAGCTTTTCTTCCTTCTGTTCCTCTTTTCTCCCATCCCTTTTCCATCTTCTCTGCATACTTGCTAATTATCTATCTTCTATTTTGCTTTCTCCCTCTCTCTCTCTCTCTCTCTCTCTCTCTCTCTCTCACACACACACATCACCTACTGTCCCATACAGCATAGACCATTGACAACGATGTGTTAATGTGTTATGAGGCATACACCAAGATACAGAAACATGGTGTTCTCTCCAGTCTCTGTATCAGGTCTTGGGAGAAGGAATTTAAAGCATCTGTAATTAGTAGGTCAAATGTTTAAAGACTTCAAACAATAGTTTTAGGGAAAGAATAAACACACAGAAAAGGCAGTAGGTTATGGAGGATGGGAAGGGCATGATCACCCAGCTGTATCTAATTGACTTTATGAGACTCTTTATGGGACAACAGTCATTCAGCATCTCCAGGCCACTGGGGGAGTGAAGATCAAACCCTGCATTATTTTGTCTCATTCCAATTAGAATGGCTGCCATCAGGAACACACACACAAAGGTAGATGTTGGTGAGGACATGTGTGAAGTGTTTGTGTTGTGGTTTGTGTCTAGATGCCCCCCCATGCCTCATGCAGTCATGGGGAGGTGGGCCTTTCAGAGGTGGCTGAATCTAGAGTGTGCGGTGCTGGGATTAAGGGCATGTGATCAGTTCACTGACAGGTTTGGTACCTTCCTAATCCAGCAGCCTAGGCAGAGCATAGAAGGGGCAGAAAGACGCTAAGGTTGATTTTGCTGTCTTCTGCCCTCTGTGAACTGTTCTCCTCTGCAAAGCCACCCTGTCTTGGAGGCAGCTGAGTATGGGTTGAAACCTCCACTAACTGTGAGCTCAATAAACTTTTCCTTCCTTAATGGGAATCAGATATTCTGTTTCAGCAATAAGAAAAATAACAAGACGGGGGTACCCTGCCACACCGCTGGTACTAATATAAATTAGCACAATCATTATGGAAATCAGTATGGAAATTTCTCCAAAAACAAAAAATAAAACTACCATTTACTATACCATTTCTTGTTATATACCTGGAGGCATAATGTTAGCATTCCTCAGAATACCTGTACATCTATATGTTTATTAGGCACAATACACAATAGTCAACATATGGAACAGCCCGGGTGCCCTCTACGGATGAGTGGATAACGAAAATATGTATATATAGACAAAGGATGTCTGTTCAGTCATTAAAAAGAACACAGTCTGTGTGCTCGCTTCGGCAGCACATATACTAAAAAGAACACAGTCTGGTCTTTTGTGGGAAAATGGGTGGATGTGGAGATCATCATTTTAAGCAAAATAAGTGAGACAGCCTCAGAAAGAAAAATGCTGTGCGTGTTCTTTCTAATATGTGCAATCTAGAGAAGACCACAAACAGTAGAAGGGACAAGTAGAGGAGAGGAAGGGGGGAGGGGAAAGAAAGGGTACAAAGCAGGTAATGGGGGCATGAATATGGTAAAAACACATTGCACACCCCCAACAGGACTTGGGGGGCAGGGAGTGGAGCAAGGGGGCTGGAATGATTACAGTGTGTTTTAAGCAAAATTTCCCCAAACAAAACAAAACCCTTTAACCCCACGCACATTATATTTTGTAAAAGTATACAGAGACAAAACCAAACAACCCCTCCAAAACCGGATGAGCAGTTGTCAGGATCTGGGCAAGAGAGGATGGTTTGTGAAAAGGAAAGTTTTACGGTGGTGGACACATTCTTCACAGCGCTCTGATGTTGAAAACAGGATTCTAGGCTTTTGCCAAAACCCTCAGTAAGCTATACTGTAATGTGCAAACTTGATTGCATCCCAAATGCAAATCTCATTGGAAGAAACTGGAAGTACAGAATAAGCTAAATATGTGCCCCTCCCTATTTGTCGTTTCAGTGACCTGCTATCAACTCAGTCCAAAAGTATTACACAGAAAGTTCTAGAACCTGAAAAGAAATTTGATGCACTGTACATTGTTCCGAGGAGCCTAAGTATATTTCCCCATCTGGCTCCCTCCTGCCCCTTTGTGCAGCGTATCCACACTGCATACACTACTTTCCTGGTTGTCACTTACGATCTATCAAGGTTATCAAGTTCACTGCCATGGCCCTACAATGTTTGGGTTTAGAGAACCCTCTATTATTTATTACAGGCACCAGAACACAGTCTTTTATTATTGTATATTGTTATAATGTTTATATTTTACTATTAATTATTGTTATTAATCTACTTCTATGTCTAAGTAACACATGAAACTTATCATAGATATGTTCATGCAGGAGAAACCAAGTCTATATAGGGTTGAATACTGTCCATGGTTGCGGACATCTATTAGGGGTCTTGGAATATGCACCCTCTAGACAGGGGAGCTGGTTTAACTTTGTAAAGCAGCTTACGTATTAACACGGCACTGTAAAGGCAGAGACAAAATAGACTGTGCACAAACTGCATCTCCTTTCGTTTGCTTTTCCCTGACAGGGAGATAGGTTAGCATTTTGAGGTAGCTCAGTTTGTAGACTAATGAGTAAGTGGCTAAATAATTTATCCTTGTCAGAGATAGAACTTAAATACAAGTCATAAAGAAACACTTTCACGAAGTCTATGATGTTGGGTTTGTCAGAAATGTAAGCAGAAGAGCGTGCTTACTTTGATATTCTATTTTAATATCTGTGTATTGACATGCATTATTGTTACAGTTTAGATCTAGAGTCCTCTGCAGAGACTACTGTGTTCACAAGGTGATGGGTCATGGGGTGCTATGCCCAGCAATGGATCCATCATGGGTGTGTTGGGGGCTGACTTGCTGTCAGGGGCCTGGGAAGGGGGATTCTTGCCCCTGGATCTTCCCTTCTCTCTTGCTTCCTGGTTGCCATGGAATGAGCAGCGTTTCCTCCCCTCCACCATGCTGCCTTGGAAGGAGCCGACCCCAGTTGAAGCTGTAAGCCCAAAGCAACCTCCTTAAAGTTGTGGGTGTTGGTATTTTCTGCAGGGACATTCCATACTTTATATACTTACACGTTATATACAATGTTGACTTATTGAATATCATACTAGAGATTCTTTTGATTTATATAAACTGTCCTCATTTGTTTCCAGCAGTTGTTTTGTCTTATACAGCACATTTGTACAGCAGGATAGTTAATAAAACAGTGATGCTCTTAATTACCCTCATACAAGAGCTTATGACTGTGTTAGGGATAGAGTGTAAAGTGTCAAATCACAATCCAGTCCTTTGGTATTCCAAATATGGACACATTCTCCTCTGAGGAAGACAGAAAGCCTTTCCCCTGCAATAGCAGCAATGCTTGAAGCACCTTCCCTTCCTCATAAAAGCTGGATGTCCCTCACGCTCACATGGAAGGGCACTTTTGTTGTGATTGGCAAAACTGAACTCTGACTGATCTGATGGGCACAAAAACATACACGGTGACTTCACGTGTTCACTTCTGAGTCTCTGCAAATGGCTTCGATATCATCTCTCCAGCAGAGGACAAATCGAAGGCCACAGGTCACCTTCCAACCATTTCACGATGTCCCTCCAGTGCCTGTTAGGGTAGCGCAACATCTACCTTTGAGCGTTCTCTCTCCTCCAGTAATAACATGATGGAATGCTGGTTCTGTTGTCCAGCGTTGCATTTTACATGGAGAGTACATGTCTTGCGTTCTGGCAAACAGTGTGATTATACAAGCTTCCCTTCAGAAGGGATTTTAGAAAGACATCAGCATGGATCAAGCTACATTTCCAGAGTTCTTGTCAATAATCCAATGGTGGTGTTTCTTTGACATCTCCCTCCAAATGTAGTTGTTATGGTTTGTGTCTGCATGTCCCCCCAAATCCTCATGTGGTTATGGGGTGGCTCTTAGAGTTTATGACTGATTCATGATCCAGTGCTGGGATTATGGGTGTGAGAGCTATACCTGCCCTAGGGCAGATAGTTTGTATATGTAAGGGAGAGAAAGGCTGCTAGCGGCCATTCCTCCCTTTTGCTCTTGCTGTTCTTGCTGTGTACTGCCACCATGAACTGTTGCCCTCTGCCATGTGCCACTCTGCCTCAGAACCAGCCAAATATGGACTGAAACCTCCAAACACTGTGAGCTAAATAAACCTTTCCTTCCTTAATTTTGGGTGTTGGGTATTTTGTCTCAGCAACAAGAAAAAAGTAACCAAGACAGTAGTTTATTTATTATTTACTTTTATTTTAAAGAGCAAAGAACAAAAACAAAATAACACAAAAACTGTGAAGATGATGCAGAATTTCAAAACAAGATAATAGGAGATCAACAATGGTTGTTGTATTACTTATTGTTGTCTTCAAAGTAGTTGTTCAGATTCCCAGATATAGGTATGCAAGATTGATCAAACAATTAAGCATTTACTGTGCCTTTCAATAAACCTATAGAAATTAGTAGTACAGGCTGGGCTATTTTATTATCTTAGCTATCTTTTGTATATATACATATTTTTCTCCTCTCCTTTCCCTCATCCCAGTTGTTCTTTCCTATTGAGCAATTTCTTTCCCTTTCACAATATCAATTGTACCTTTCAGATTTTATTTACACTTTCAGATTTACACTAGGGAGACAATATAGTGTTTACACATGTGGGTCTGATTTATTTCACTTATGGTTATGGTCTCTAGTTGCATCCATTTACCTATAAAAGCCTTGAGTTTATCTTTTTTATAGCTGAGTAATACTCCATTGTATAAAAATACCACATCTTTTCTATCCACTCCTCAGTTGATGGGCATTTGGGTTGTTTCCAAGATTTTGCTATGACAAATTGTGCTGCTGTAAACATGGGTGCACATATGTCACTGTGGTATGATGCTTTTAATTCTGGGAAAATACCTAGAAGGGAAATAGCTGGGTTAGTGAACAGGCCAAAGTTGAGCTCTTAAGTCATATGTTTGAGAGGGTTTTAGCTTTCCCAGGTATTATTATGATTTGGGGTTTTTGCAAGGGGAACAAAATAATACAGGACACATATTTTATAAGCTTATTTATAATAGTTACCCAAAGAATCATATACAAGAAAGTGCAGGAAATCTCTCCACACACTAAAGACCCCAAGAATCCAGCTGAGGCCTGGGTCCCATGATAATGTCCTGCATGAGTCTGGCTGAAGACCTAGAGCTCATAACAATGCCTCCCATGAGTCCAACTGGAGGCCTAGAGCCCATAACAATATCTCAGGCAGGCCTGTTTCACAGATCTGCGCTAGAAGGCCCAAAGGTCATGGTGAAAGCTAGAAAGTCTGTGCCAGCAGGATAAAGGACCTGTGCTAGCGGGCTGAGGGATCTGCACTGGAGCCAGGAAGCAACATTCAAAATAAGAACCAGAGCTCCCCTGAAAAGTACCAAGGCCATCCTCAGCAACAGTGAGGTCCCGAGCTCCTCAGATGATCAATACAGCAGAGTTCCCATCAGGAAAGCCAACATGACTAGCTTCTCCAGGAGACTAGCAATGCACCTTCCTCCCCTCCGGAGCCAGGAAGCAATGCTCAAAGTGAGGACCAGAACTCCCCCCAAGTGAACCGAAGCTCTTCTCAGTATCAACAAGGTCCCGAGCTCCTTGGAGGATGAAAACAGCCAAGTTCATCAGGAAAACCAGCGTGATGAACTCCTCCAAGAGAACCAACAGCTCCTTACAGCTTCTGCCAGGCTCCCAACAGTTTCCACCAGCTCCCAACAGCCCTCCTTCTTCTCCAGGTCCGCCTCTTATGCTGCAGGAAACAGTCCCCAGGCGGGCCTCCCACACCCAGCACCACACTGACTCGGTTCAGCTGGGGGTTATAAGTTGACCACCAGTTGTCAATCCACCACACCAGTCTTTCTTTAATTTTCAGCTTCAGCTGGAGAACTGAGAGTAAGTCTGCCTTTCTCCTGCTGCAGAACAGGCCCTGACTGGGAATGTGTTCATAAAATTTCGGAGATTTCAGAGGTACCTGTCAAAGTTAAGATTTTATGCTTTCATATTCTGTGACTATGTCTATAGTAACAGCAGTGCAAGGTGCTAAGGATCTAAATTTGTCTTCGTGTTAGTCTGGGCCTTTCTGAAATCTAGATGGACTTGTTTTGAACGCAGTTTCCACATGTGAAATGTAAAAACGGAATATGCTTCTGTATGTTAGAAACCACTGCTTGAATGAGAAAAGGTATACTTTTTCATGGTTTCAGCAATGAGCAGAGATTTAATGATTATTTAAATATTTCTATTAGATAGCTTTAGCTAGTTCAAAACACTGATTCGAGGGGTTCTTTTTTGAGAATCACCTATCTGATGTGCAGTGTTCTCTATACATCCAGCAAGTCTAGGGAGTTTGTGCTTATGGGTCTACTTCCAAATGTCAACTTTTATTAAATACTCTCTAATAATCTTTCATAGGGAAAGAAAAATGCACTCCACGTCTTGTCTGTCTCTATGCGTCCTCAGCAGGTCTCAACAAAGCCACCAGGCAATGTGTGCGTTGATTGATAAATATCACATCAAGACAAGCCAAACCATGACTCCAACCCTGGTGACGAATTACTTAGAAACACAGCATGGGGTTGACAGTTCTTGGGATTTTCTCCCCCCCCCCAGGAACATTGAGAGCAGGTGAAATAGCAGGGTGTGAAGGGCCAGGTGGTGACTAAGCACTAAATCACCCCCCTGATGTAATCCCTGCCTTCTGAGAGCTGCTGGAAGTTATTCATGCCTCGTGGGGTTGCAGTCCCAAGCTGGGAGATACTCCTGCCCGAACTTGCCTTCTCATGCGATGGTTGCAGCAGGACAGATGGCAGTGACAGTCCGATTTCTGGTCTGTTGGTTTTGGAGGAGTCCTTCAGGAATTGGTACAAGGTAAAAGAAACACTGCTGTAGAAGAACAGATTAAAAAGACCTTTCTTTGGGGACTTGCTGGTCTGCAGAAGAAACATGTTTAAATAATTAATTGTCATAGATAATAAACACTAAGTTAATAGATTTGATGCTATGCAGAACAGAAAGTTGAACAACGGCTCCTGGAGAATAGGAGGAGGTGAAGCTAAGATGGGAATGTTTATAAAACAGAGATAAAATGAGGCTTGATTATTTATTTAGGAATAAGTGAGTTTTAGTCAGACACGAGGAATAAATGGAATTACAGACATGAGTGAAGAATCAACATTCAGAGAACCCTGAAATACTCCTGGGGAGACTGAGTTCGCAGGGTAGCTGTGGAGTGTGGTTCCTGGAAGGGCTGTCTTACGGGGTGTCCCCTCTGGTATCCATGCCTCCCTGGCTGTGCCACCCTAGTGAGCTGGCACAGCAAAGCCGTGGGGGTGCCCCCGGGATGAGGTCCTGAGCAGTGCGGATTTCCCTCCTGCTTACAGACTCTCACTGCCTTTTTGAGAGTTGCTGATAGAACAAAGCAGGCTGCCGGGGCGCCATCACAAGGATGGAGGGAGATTCCGGCCAAGAGCCAGGAAGTGAGACTTTCCCTGGGCGTGAGGTCTGGAAGCGGACCCATTTCCTGTTGGTCTCCAGATGTCCACTCAGCCAACATGTGAAGGCAGCCTGTGAGAGTTCGGAGCAGGGGTCTGGCCATCCCCCAGGAGAGCGCTGGCACACAGCTTTTAGGTTCATAACAGGGATGTGGCGGTTTCCTGGGATGAAGGATTTTCAGTATCAAAACTGGGAAAAGTCTGACCAAATTCAGATCAGTTATACATCCCATGCAGAAGACCTGGCTAGGCTGTGCCCAGATCCTGGTGCACGGAAATTTCCAGGCAAGCTGTTCTGGGCTTTTGACTTGGGTGGCATTTTATTATTAGCAAGAGGTAAGAGGGAAAGGGAGAGGGTAAAACACGAAGAGCAGATTCGGGTGAGATGTGTTTCACTGAGGTCTTCCCAAAGGATCACGAGGCCCAGGAACACTAGGGGCGTCTCTGAGGCCACCCAGCCAGTAAAGAGAGGCAAGAACTGGTCCCCAGCCTGGGAGCACTGGTGAGAGGGGCGGTAGAGTGCACTTTGGGGACTGATGTAATTTTGGGGTGTTGAGCAATGAACCCAATTTCCATATGGTATAGACGCTCTAATTGCAGAGATTTCAGATGGTGATGATTTCATCTTTTCTCTGTTATTAGCTGAAACTTGAAGGTAGTGATGTGTTCATTTAAGGATAAACTACAAGACAGGGGTTTAGCTGCAGAGCTGGATGTGTGAGGTGGAATCGGAATGTCAGGCACTGGGGCTTCTGAGCATCGCCTGCGGCAGGATGAGTGTTGGGAAGACACAGGCAGAAGCATGGGCTGTGTGTCCTTTGGAAGCGCACATGCCTTGTGGGTGAAGGAAGAGAGCACGCAGGCAGGGGGACAGTCGTGCTAAAGCTGTTAGGCTGTAGTTTACTCAAGGAGGAGAGAGGCTGATAAAACAGGAGACAGATGGGGGGAGGGAAGAAGAACAGAGGGAGGGGAAGGGGGGGAGAGAGGGAGAGAAAGGGAGGGAGGGAGGGAGCGAGAGAGAGAGATCGAGAGGGAGAGGGAGAGGGAGAGGGAGAGGGAGAGGGAGAGATGAGGCTGGTCAGTTTACAGATGGATCTTATAAAAGAATGAAATTTATGTGAACATATAAAAAAAAAAAAAAGAAAAGCCTTTTCCACAAGGATGGGATAACATAGTTTATTTCTCCTATTACTAATATTGAAGAAATTTTATGTTTAGCATTGATTTCTATCAAGATTTACAAACCATTATGACAAAGGATCTCTCTTGGAGTTTACCCTGCAGACCTGCCACAGGATATGCAGGGTGAGGGAGGACTCTTTACAATAGCAAACTACTTTTAATGAGCAGGTGCTGGTGGAGGGGTGTGAATTCACCCACAGAAATCCGTGTGATTATTAACGAGAATGAAATGTGCTGATGGGAACTGGTGTGGAAGCAACTTCAGGGAAGATGGATATATATGTTCTCTGTGTCTTTTTTAAAGAAGGTAAAAAGAAAGAGTGGGGGATAGGGTTAGCTAGAAAGAGATCAGATGGGGTGAAGTAGAGAGGAATAAGGGTGGGGTAGAGAGAAGCAAAGAGAGAGAAGAGGTAGACAGGAAGCATCAGACATTGAGTGGATGGAGCTATCCCAGGGTGTGTGCGCGAAGAAAATCCCTGGAAGATGTACAGCAGCTCTTGAGAGTTTTCCTCTAGGGAGTAGGACTGTGGAGTCAGTATTAGCTGCAGACAGGTCATTGTTGTCTTTAAATTGTGAAATAGTTCACACACATACACACACACACACACATATATACATACACACACATATATACACACATACACACATAAATCACATGACAGTAAACATCATTACTCCCCCAAATCGCTTACAAACAAGACACTACCAAAACACTGTCTTGTGTTACCTTCTCACACCTATCCCAAGTAACCGCTGTCTGGAGTCTGTGTGTGCACATTTCCCATGTGACACTGTGCATGGACGGAATGTGCTGTCCCGGGAGGAGAGAGCCCAGCTGCGGCCTGAGGACCCCTGCAGAGTTTTGGGGGTACCAGACTAGTGGTGAGTGGAGAGGCAGATATCAATGTGCTCAGCGGGCTGCAGGGCTGCACGCCTGTAATCCCAGCTACCTGAGAGGCTGAGGCAGGGAGATTGAAAGCTCTAGGGCAGCCTGGACAAATTGGTAAGATCCTGCCTCAAAAATAAAATTTTAAAAAGCAAAGTAAAATAAAATAAAAGGGCTGGGGGTGTAGCTGAGTGGTAGTGCACCCCTAGGTTTGAGCCCAGTACTGAAAAGCCCCACACTCACACTTCTGTAAACCTGTAAGCCTCCTGTAAACATAGGTAACCATTCTGCACAGGTTTTACATTCATAGAATAGTATGATACAGCCACGCTTGTCGCTTGGGAGTTGACACATACAGAGGAGTGGGATGATGAAGTCACACCCTAGGAATATCTTCTGTTTTATTTCATACTCTAAATTTCTCTTCAGCATCCAGAACTGTTCATTTGGATGGCGTTTGTACTCATCTTCCTTGTACCATGTTTGGGCCAATATTTTCTTCTGCAGTAGTTTTTACTTTGGCTTGGGTAATAGGGTCACGTAATTCCTCCTTCTGAATTTTTACCAAGGTTAGTCACTTGGGAGAGAAAGGACATTTCGATTCTCCTCTCCTCTGGGCCCAGGAAGACTGTATTGTACCACCCATTTCAATCTTTTGTGGGTGAAAAGACTCAAGAGTAGGGTGAATAGCATGGGATGTGTCCTTCAAACATTTACCTGTGGTTTAGTAATTCCTTTGGAATGCATAGCTTTCCATGTGGATGCTTTGTTACCCAATGTAGCATCTTATTACACTGATTCTCATCGTTACTGTAACAACAGCTTTTTTGGCATAAAGTGTAAAAATCATGTGGTTTTGCTCTTTAAAGCAGTGAATCACAGGAATAGACTGTCTAACCTGGAACCAGCCTTACATTCCTGCTAAGAACTCAGCATGGACTTTTATCTTTTTAATATAACTTTGGCTGAGGTTTTTCAAAATTCTATTAGACTATTTCTGCATATGCCCATAAATAATTTCGATCTGTGGTTTTTCTTTCTCACATACTTAATTTTGGGGTTTATATTACAATTGTCCTACACTCTTAAAATTCCTTGCAGTTCTTGATTTTTTATTCTCTTGGCAAGGGTGTATAAGATCAAAATTTTATGTTCCTTGAGTGTTTGGTACAAACCACTTGATAAATGCAGATCTCTCTGCTGCTTGCTGTGAATATCTTGGATGCTGCTTTGAGGAATACGGTGGTTATTTGTCCAGAGAGCTTTTCTGTGTCATCTCTAAGGAGTTTTGTGAAGTGATGGTTCTGAAGGACACTGGCAATCCCTCCAATTACAAATGTACTTGCGGGCTACTCTTTGTTCAAACAAGGTAGTAGAGACTGTTTAATTCCAGCTTCTCCCTGCTAAATGCAGTTATACTAAATACTACGCTTTGACCATTGCACAATGAGCACATGACTGAAAACAGTGCACGGTGCCCCGTGAATAGGTAACATTCTGTCAGAGAAGAACAAAACGAGGGACACCTGTATCACTACATCTGTTGTGGCACAATTCATAATGAGTAAAGTATGGAAACAGTGTTACACATACACACACACACATATTGTTCTGCCATAAGGAATAAGATCATGTTGTTTGCATCATGTTAAGTAAAATGAACCAAACTCAAAAGACAAATACTGCATATTTCCCCTATGTATAGAATCTGAGGGGTGAAAAAAGGAGACAGCATGAGAGTAGAAGGGAGGCTGTTAAAGAGAAGGATGCAAGTCAGGGGGGAGAGAAGGAGCCACAGAGAGAGCAAGAGGTGAAGTTTATTGAAGTCTGTTCAGATAAGCCACATTGAAACCCATTGTTCTGCACAAGTCATATAAACTAATGAAAATAATAAAATATAACAAAAATACTTAAGCTAAATAATTACACCCACACAAATATGAACCCTGGGGATTAAAGAAGAGGCAACCAAAGAACATTCTGGAAAGAAAAGAGGGGAACTGGTTCCTCTCTGGGGGTCCAGGCCTGGAAGTGCCACAGAGCAGCGGGACATCTCGAGGCCCCCCATCCTGCAGCAGCTGGCGACCCATAGACTCAGTTTCCAGCCCCTGAACCTGGACAGAGGTAGGTAGCTCGGGTGGCCTGGGCTAAGTGTTCAGCACCTCCAGGGAAGGGATGCTGTGTGTGGGAAATCCCAAGGCCGAGGGGAATTCCAGCAAGAGGGACCCGATGGCGACAGGACATGGCCTGGGAAGCCTCTGTGTCTCCTTTCAGGCTGAGACAGGACCCTAGAAAAGGGGGAGTCACAGAGAACCAGGGATGCCTACTACTGAGACCTCTTCCCAGCCCAAACACGAGCTGGCAGGTGACACAGGCCAAGAGCACCTGGCCCCAGACAGCAAACAGCCCACAGGTCCCCTGAGGAGTGTGTGGTTACATAGCAGTGCTCTCCCGGCAGTCTCAGCAAACGGAGAGTGCTTGCACTGGGTCCTCGCTGCGCTATTTAGGGCTTTTCATAGTATATGTAATAATAATTGCATTCGTCTCAAGGACTTGGTACACAGACACATCACAGGAATTCTTTTTACTTCTCCTTCCCCACCTCTCACCTCCATCCCGCCACCTCCTTCCCATCTCCACAAAGTCTAGTTCCCTGTCTCCTGTCCTCTCTCTTTTATTTTGCTCTTTGCTTCTATTTTGAATTTCTCTCATAAGAGAAGCCATGCTGCACTTTCGCCCTCCTTCCTCCCCTGCCCCTCGCTCTCCTGCCCCACCTTATCTACTTCTTCCCCTGGGGCTCCTTCTCCTCCCTCTCCTGCTCCCCCTTCCTCTCCCCCCCCCTCTTCCTGCACCACCTTCTCCCGCCTTCCTCATTCCTCCCCTCTCTCTTCCAGCACTGGGGGCGGCCTTGACCATTCTAGGTAAGCGCTCTCCCGCTGAGTCTTACCCCCAGCCCTCTGCTTTCTTTTGCTCCTTACAGAATTGGTCCTTGTTATTGTTTATGGACCATGCTTGAATAGAGTCCTGGGATACTTACAAAACACTTACTCATAAGTACTTCTGGAATCTGAAGAAAAACATGGATGTGTGTTTAAAGTAAACAAACATGAAGAATAGAATGGAACTGTTTAATGTGAATTTTATTAGAGTCTATAGACGAGAACAGAAGGACTTGTTAGGCACTGTATTCAGAGACAGAAGAAGGAAAGTTTGCAAATTCAGGGGTCTGTCTCTTCCATAGAGATGCTTGGAAATGTTTTTCTTCGTAGTTTTGCAGTTTTCTAATAATGTGCTTACTGGAAATAGGTAGAAAACCACATGTCATGCGACTAGTTCTGCTTGTTGTTGATGAATTGGACAGGGATTTAAAGAACTTTCCTTATTGTGTGCTATCATATCTGTTTCATAGAGGAATCTTCAAGCTCAGAGAGCACAAAAAGCTGTATGCTAAACTATTGTTACAACAGGCAAAAGGAAATCATCATTGTAGAATTTCAAAAAGCAAAGCAACATCCTAATGCTGTATAATGAACATTTTGACTGAGAACATTCACCTGTGCTTTTATTATCCTTTGGAACACACATATTTTTACCCATTTATGTTAGAAAACTACAGGAAAGTTGAATTCTCTCTCACACACACACATACACATGATTATTTTGGTAAACACTGTCTGCTTTCCTCTCTCCCGATGCCGGTCTTCCTTTAGTTGTCTTCTTTGGAAGGAGTTTCTGCTCTGATCATGCGTTATGTGCCTCCTTCGACTAATATGGTCACATTGGTCCCAAGTCATCTTTACATGGCATTCTGTACACACCAGGGCACAGGAACAGAGGGTAGCCAAGGGATTTATTAGAAACACAGGCAAGTTTGGTATCAACTTGCCTCTAATTGATTATAATTAGACAAGGTATTGTAATGTACTTATTCAGGCACAAGGTATGTCCAAACAAGTTGCTTGTATTCTAAGTTGCTATACGTGGAAACTTTTTTACTGGAAAGCTCAAGGGAAAATATGAGAAAGAGAGGGAAGGGGGAGGGAGAAAAGGGAGGGAGAAAGAGGCAAAATCCAGGATGGAGTAGAGGAAAGCTCAGAGGGAGAATGTTCTTTTTGCAGTGGAGTCATCAATTATAAACGAGATGCTAACATTCATATCTCACTTGCTCTGTGCAGAGCAGAGTGGGTCTGGTTTGCAAAGTCAAGAACATATCAGAAGGGATCACTCTTCATTGTTTGACTCTAAGCTGATTTAATTCCATCCCCTAGGCACCTATACTTCCCTTGAGCCAAGTCTTTGTGTTTGTTTAATGCAACCATGTCAAACTCGAGCAACTGTAGGACACAACTGTAAGTTCCCCTACCAGCACTGCCCCTTTTTCTTTTTATTTCTATCTTTCTTTCTAAAGCTACCACTTTCAAGAACACTAGGTACGCAGAAGTGGGGGCCACCTATACCTTCGGAGGGCCACTTTGATAGAACAACACTGGCACCTAGTGGCACATATGGTGGAAGGAACCATCTCCCACAACAAGCCTGAGCAGGAGTGGGGATCCCCAGGGACTCCACATCCGTCCCTAGGGCCTTGGATATAGTAGTCCTTAATTTTATCCATTTTAATTGTATGGGCCACAGTGCTTCGAATTCTGAAGAAATCTGAGAACCAAAAAAATCCTGTGTTGCCTTATAAGAATGCAAGTCTAGGTGTGTAAGTACTAACTCTTACAGGATGGCTGCTGACAGAGAGAGATTAATGACCTCATCAGTGGTCGGCATGATCACGTGTCCTCTGTTCTAGTAGATACTAGAAGGAAAACTAAAACAGAAATGTTTTTCTTGTCTTAGAAAATTTAGTACCTGGTCAGTGTGATGGGACATTTCCTTGATAATTCATTATTCGACAATACTGATGGCTCCTGGGGGAGGTGTTGAGGGAGAAAGATGTGAGGTAGGGTGGGAGCTCTTAGTCTTCTTGCAGAGGTAAATCAAGCAGGCGACCATCCATGCTCAAGACATAGAGGACAAGTGTGTGCTGTAAGTGTAGAAACCATCTCTGGCAGGTCAGAGGGGAGACACCCTTGGGCTGAGGACAGACGGCTGCTATCCCAGGTGGGTCTTGAATGGTTTCCAGAACAGACCAACGTGGGCATGAGGAAGAGGAAGGATGGAGGAACCCCCACTGCAGTCAGGGCCAGAGAACCTCAGAGTGTGTAAGCAAAGAGTCTACAGTACGTAGTTATGGCCGTAATTGTGGTGGAGGAAACACACAGAGGCATCGTGGTGCATGAATGGATGAACCAGAGCAGGCCAAGGGTCAAGGGAGGAGGGACAGCCAGCTCAGGGGTGGGCCTCTGGACCCTTGGCCCTTTGGCTTCTCTGTGGCCTTTCGCTTTCTCCAGCCACTTCTCTCCCCACCCCATGCCACCGTTCCTTCCTTCTGGAGTGAAGGGAGCCTGGGCATCTGCTCTCACTTCCCCAGGGAACAGCAATTCCAAACATCTGTCCAGATGCCACATCATAGAAGGGAATTCTGATTGCGAGCACAGCAGCCATCCCCACCAGAGAGTATTGGTTCTTTGTGAGAGAATAGGTGACATGGTAAAATTATTTCCTGGGCAGATGTATTTGGTTCTGGGAAGCAGAATGGGCTGTGGTTGACAACTGTCACCCCAACATGGTGGGCAGAAGCCAGTGGAGAAACTAGGCTTTGCCACCAACTTGAGGACAGCCAGTGAGGAGGCATTGAATTGGCTTGAAGACAACTGTGGGCACTGTGGGTTGTGTCCATGGGGTGGGGACCTTGTGACCAGAAGGGTAATCATTTACTTTAAATAAATAAAAACCCAGGAGGAAATGGAAATGCCTTCCAGAGAAGGCAAGCAGCCTGCAGTCAAAGATGACTTGCAAGATTCTCTCGGTGGAGCTGTGTGGGGTGGAATGAAGCTGGGCTGGGCAGGTTGTGCAAACCCGGTGTGAGGCTGGGGCTCTGAGTTCACACTGAAGAAAATGTGGGGACAGGTGTTGGGTCCCATGGCAGAAAAAGGGACAGGTGTGCCCAGCCTCTGAAGGGAGCAATGACAGCATCTCAAGGAAGGAGAGGAGAGGCTGATCCTTGGAGAGGTTGATCATTCCTGCCCATGAATCCACCCTGAACCCATGGAGGGAGCCAGGGCCAAGGGGGTGCTGCCCTTGTTCAACCTGGGAACTTGCCTGTCCTGGTGTTCATGGGGCTCTGAAAGACCAGCATCAGATTCAGTCACAGGTCAGGGCTCAATGGAGGCTGTCACACTAACTTTTGTTGCAAGTACTTTTCTATATACTGGGATATGTATCCTCACTGCTGGCCACCAGCCCAGAAGCATACATGGGACCCTGGGAAAGGGGACCTCAGACAATCCAGGAAAGGGTAGGCTGGAGGTCCTTTGGACAGTGAGACTAGCTCTGTACATTTCAGGGCCCAGTCACCTAAGGAGCACCTGAAAGGTACCCAAGTCATCTGTGTGAGCGCACAGGATGGGCAGCAGCATCACCCTGATGGTGACCAGGCAGGCACACACACATGCACATGTACACCCTGACGGTGGGCTTTGTGGATTTCTGAAGCTTCCTTCCAGGCTGCAGAAATTCTAATCAGTCATCTAGAATCACTCATCTGCCTCCAAAATGCTTCTGCAGTACCCTCACTGTCCACAGCCCTTCCTGGAGACACCTCATTTGTCACCAAGAATACACCCTCTCTTCTTGGTGGCTTCCTGAGTCTCTGTTGTCCCTGCCATTCTGTGTCCTTCTCCACAAAAGGGACTGAGATGTGTTGAGAAAGTGTAAACAGTGAACCCCTGTGCCAAAACACCAACGCAGCCCTGAGACACGGTGCAGAGGCCTCATCACCACCCAGGACCCCACCCTGGTGTCGCCTGCCACTGCACTGTCTTCTCCCACTCCACTCATGCACAACAGCCTGAAGTTCTTTAGGTGATGCTTCCATTCACTTCCTTATTGCTTTTTCTCCCTACATGAACCTTTTCCCTTCTTGTTAAAATGAATCAACCCTTGTCCATCCTGGTTCAGTCCCTCTTGGCCTGTCCACCCCTAGCAGAGCACAACAGACCATTTCGCCAGAAATAGCCCACCAAGCAGTCAAGTCACCTGGTTCATCTCTTTCGACTCACCCTTCCAGAGTCTCCTGGTCTTGCTCTTGGTGGGCTTCTCACCACAGACTCTCTACTTAGCTGGAACCATTTGCTGGCCCCTGTAGCCACCAAGTGACCAGTGATGGCCATGTCTAGTCCTGGGTGTCATATGTGCCTGCTGTGGGCCCTATCCTCGGGGATGCTGCAGTCTCATCCAGAAGCCAGGCACTGACGACCAAGCTGAGACTGCCCTTGGAGACCAAGTGAGGACTGGAAGCTCATGCAGGGGTCCCAGGTGGATGCTGACAGAAAGCACCCTGGTTGCTAGTTCCATACATGGTCACTGCTGTGGAACCCAGGATGGCTGCTCTTGGTCACTACCCCATTTTCTTCTCAGAATGAACTGTTTCTCCTGACTTCCAAAGGATACAACACAGTTTTTCTTGCCTCCAAACTCATGAGGAGAGGAGTGTTCAGGATGCGCCTTTTGTGTCTGGCTTTATTTGCCCAGCACTGTGGCTGTGAGACTCATCCCTGAGAGCTGTAGTTAACTCAGTTCTCTTCCCATACACTATTGTAATACACCATGTTTCATTTGTCCATTGTGCTGTCAATGGGCACTTGGATTGTTTTGACCTGGCACAGCTATTTACATCCTGGTGGGTATCTTTTGATTCATGGAAGGCTGTGTTTCTGCTGGGTACCATAAGAGTTAGCAGTGGGATTGCAGACTTGTTTGTGTGTTCAACCTAAACAGACAATGCTACACTTTTGTGGTAGTTCACATCCCCACCAGTACTATGTGGGAGCATCTATATCTTTGCCAACATTTATATCATCCTTTTTAGGTTTTAGCTCTTTGGGTATCCTTGTATCTTTGTGGTTTTAATTTCTTTGATGACTAAAGAGATGGATTCAGTTTTAGATTCTATTTTATTGGCTCTTTGGGTATATCAGACCCTCACACCCTCAGGGCCCAGGAGTGTTTCGTAAGAAGCTTTTAAATACTGCATTAGGGATCCTGATGGGAGGGAGCCAGAGCTGGATCTGCCAAGAAGTTAATAAAGTGGCTGAGAAAACTATTGCTATAGCCAAGAAGAAAAATCTTTATGTTCAGGGTGGAAACATTCACTCATATCTCGTACTTCACACACACACACACACACACACACACACACACACACACACGCTATCCTAGATGAGAAAATATATAAGGAGGAAAATTCAATCAGGCACAATGGCATATAACTATAATGAATCCCAGCTACTTGGGAGGCTGAAGCAGGAGGATGGCAAGTTCTAGGTCAGCCTGGATCACTTAGCGAGACCTTGTCTCACAAAAAGGGCTAGTGGTTTAACTCAGTGGTAGAGTGCCCCTAGGTTCCATCCCTAATACCACAGAACACAAACAACCACTGGCAAATCTGCAAAAGTAGGAGGATCCTTCCAGAGCACATATCTAGTTCTGAGGCAAAGAACCACCTATCAGAGCTCCCCCCAAAGCTGTCTTCCCTCCCCTTTCACCTGAATTCAGGTAGTCATTAGTCCACATTACATTCATCCAGAGTGTACAGCAATTAAAGAGAGATAAACGGTACAGATGTAGCTTGATAGTAGAGTGCTTGCTTAGCATGTGCAGGGCCATGGGTCTCATTCCCCAATATCACAAAGGACAAACAAACAGTATATCTATGTGCTGGAATCATATTTATATTTCATTTTGCAAAATGTACTAATACAAATTCAAAGCTCAAGAAAATAAAGACAAACAAGTAAGAACATGGTAAAAATGGAAGATAAGCTAATCTGTGTGTTATCAAATCTCTTTCTCACCCTTCCAATGTGACCCTTGCTGTTAGGGTAAGTCTGAGCTTCTCCCAGTGGCCTTAAAGCCTTACACACTCAGTTCCCTGTCTACTGCCTTACGTTTCCTGCTCTCAAAGCCCCAGTTTCATGAAGCCTGCACTTTTCTTGCCTCTCTGTCCTTAGTCATGATTCCTCCAGGTCCCAAGTGCATTTAAATCATCGATAGGGACCAGGTAAAACTGAATGAAAGTAAAGGAATTTTCTCAAGGACATGTAATCAGATAGAGGAAGAGTGAATTTAAGAGGAAAAAAAAAACCCCATTCATTCCTTTATCCTTTCTTAGCACTCTTCTACCTCAGAGCAAATAATATTTGTCATCATTTCCGTTCCTGTGGTTTCATTTGACTTCATCTCTGTATGTTTAGTGCTCACTTAATTTAGCCTGTGCCACTGTATGTCAGCAGGGTTTAACTTTCCGTTTTATTTTTACAGGGGCTCACAGCTAGGAGTTTGCCTTGAGTCTCAGAGGAGACTTTGAACTTGGACTTTGCAGTGATGCTGAAACTTAAAAATTTGGCAACTCTCAGGGATGGGTTAAATGTATTTTGAATACAGGAATCCACATGATTGCTTTGGGATCCAGGGTTGAATATCTCTCAACACCCTCATATGCTCAGAAGCTCTGCTTTAGAAGGCTGAGCTTTTTGTAATTTTAAAGAAAATTAAAAAGGAAAACAATAAAAATGATACAGAATTTCAAAACAAGATGATAGGGAATTAACAATGGTAAATACACACACAGAATAGCTAAGATGCTTCTACTAGCAATTTCTATTAATTCACTGAAAGGAACAGTTAGTATTTATATAGTTTGATCAGTCTTACATGTCTGTATCTCATAATCTGAGCAACGTCTTTGAAGCTAACCATATAGGAGCTGTGTTTTTGATTGAATTGTGGGGCACTGTAGCTGGCATGCCCTTAGGAAGTACACTCTGGTTAGAGTTTAGTCCTTGGGGACATGACCTGGAAGGTCCAATCTCCCTTCCTGGCTTCTTTTTTCTTTCTCTGCTTTCTGATCACCATAACATGAGAAACTTTCTTTCACTCAGGCTTTTTGCCTACACTGCTTCTGTGTTTAAGCCAAACATGGACTGGAACTTCTGAACTGTGAGCCAAAATAAATCTCTTCTTTAAGTTGCAGGTGTTGGATATTTTTCCCACGTGAAAGGGAAAGGGACTGAGAGACTATTTCAAACTGATACCACCCACTTAAAATCACTCCTTATTCCTTATTCCATGAATATCATCCTTGATAACACAGCTCCTGGGAGAAGCTCAGTATTTCCTCAAGGCTAGGCCAATTTGTTTGTTGAATTTTCTTCTGTAACTTCTACTTTGTGCTTGAGGAAGAGACTGGATCATGTGTCCAGTGTGATAGTGGGACTGGGTAAGTTGAGCAAGAAAAAAACTTAGAACAAAGTGAAGAGGTAGAATCAGGCTTGTGGAGGTCAGGTATTTGGTTGACTATGGAAAGCACTGCAGTTTCAATAAGATTTTCTGGGTGACCAATCAGGTTGGTACTAGATAACTTGCAAACTCACAGGACATTTGTGCCAATATATCCTGAAGCATCCAATTGCTTGGATTCTGTCCTGTGAAAAGTACATGGTGGGCTGTTGACTTTCTGCAATGGCAGCAGTCAAGTACGTGGCTAAAGACACTGCTTTCTGTCTGCCTTATAGAGGGAACCAGGGGACCACCTACAGCTTTATGAATGGGTGAATGAATAAATGATACAACTGTGAGTGAAGAAGTGATGAACAACGTCTGTCCTCACAGCAGTAAAGATTAATTTTCATTGAAATTCATGATCATTACATGCCTTTTCCTCAGAAAGCTGTGGCTGAGCAACAAAATATAACTCACCTGTTTCCAGTGTCCTGTGTAAATGACTGTGTGTTATTTTGCTCCCACTGGACAATGTGCACTGAGATTTGAGACTTCTGCCTCCTTGAAGTTATCCCGGTTTCAATTCGATATTGAAAGAAGGTTTTGTTCCTTTGCTGGTTCTCTATGTCTCAGATGTTCACACCTGGGTTGAAATTGTGGCGAATGAGAGTGGAGGACAGACTTGCTGTGAGAACCTGTCATAATGTGGAAGGGCATGGGCAGCGGTCCGGTGCACACTGGTCTGCAGACCCAAGGGAGGCCCGCCCTCTGACAGGGCCTGGGGAGCCCATTTAGATGAACCTTAAGCTCTGTCTCTAGTGTGAGGCTCATTCGCTTCTTCTTATACCAATGCAAATTTTCTTTATTCATAAAGATTATTTTATTTCCCTGTAAAATACATAGTTGGGCAAACAGATCACCAAGGTCATCTTCAGCAGCCATCAGGTATTTGTTGTTTAATATCAAACTTCAGGTGAACTTAGCATCTTACACAGAGATTATTCCATTCCCAAGAAGTCCCATGTCCTCAGCAAGTCCCCTCTTGTGAGTCTGTCACCATGTCTGCATTATTGTCGCCCTTTCGCACACTGACTAACCCTTCTCAGCCTCACTGAGTAGTTTGTTTTGCAAGATGGAGTGCTCTACAAGAAAGAAATTCAATAGCACCAAATAAACACATGAAAGCAATTTTCCCTGTGAAAGTGTTCACCAAATGCAAGGACTCCTCAAAGGGAAAATATTTACTGGTTCTCCTAGGTGATTTCCATGGAGCATTCAGTTGGAGAACAACTTCTCAGACGACCACAGTCAGAGTCTCAGGTGTTGACAAGTGAAGTGGGAGAGGCCTGAACGAGAGGCCGTAATTATAGGATAAATATCTAGTGAGAATTATCTGTTCCCCAGTCTTGACTTACCAATACATATGTCTGCAACATATACAGAGGAAAACTGGGTGTTTTTGTCAAATGCCTATAGGAGATGACATCAACACACAGAGGCAGGTAAGTTTCAGGTCATGGAAATTCACTCATTTCCTTGTTGGGGTCAGGCTTTGTGGCAGCTGTGTCCCATGGTCAGAACATTTCAGCTTTGAGCCATCTATGGCCCTGGCAAGTTTTGCCAGGGCACACAAAGCTGACTGAAGTATACAGCAGACATCTCTCCTTGCCCCTCCAGAAGGATCAGTTACCTCAATTTCCAGGCAACAAAACTAAGTGAAGTTACTGAGATCTCTACAGCTTAGTTTCCTCATCTATAACACTGTAATTAAAACACAACAAAATAAAAACAACGTTTTAAAAATGAATTATGTCCTTCTTCCCTGTAGCCAAGTCCCTCCCTTTGATGGAGATGACTTGGAAGTCATCCTGCCTGCTTTTGCAGCTGTTGGATTTGTGTCCATATTTCATACACTCTGCTCTGGAAAGCTGTGGCCCAGCCTCCCTGATCCTAATGCGACCCTTTATTCCACCCTCCCACCTTCTCCCCCGTAGGTTTAGTTTGTCATTGATGCTTTTCGGTGGCATGGAAGCAGCATATTATGGTCACGTCACTCTGGATAGTGAGCTCAGAGGCAGACACTGGGCCCAACTTCCCTTCATCCCTATCAGAAATGGGTGATTTATGTTTGTCAAAGAAAAGTAGGGTTCACTGGACAGCAGTCAGAGAAGCCAGGCTCAGTGCAAGCCCACTAGGGATACTGGAAAGGAACAACTGACTCAACGAATGGCTCATAATCCTGAAACCAGAAAATAAATTCCTTGAAAACTTCAGTTAAATATGGGAGGCAGTCTGCCAGGGACCCCCCGCACTTGCATGTCTTGTTGCATGAGTCTAAATTACAAGAGCCTGTCTGCTCCTTTATTAACTGAACCACTCAGTAGGATGGGTTTTGAAGCTGGCAGTTCTTAGAAGTGAGAGATTCCCAGGCACTGCTCCTCATCCCACACAGGCATGAGCAGCCTTGCTCCCTGATACTCTCAAGGCAGTGGTCCCCAGGTTCAGGATTCCTCAGTGCAGTGCAACCCCTTACTTGGGAGGCGTCTATCTGGTCTACCAGCTGTCCCCAGGGCATGGAGCAGGATGCTGGTGCACACATGCTAATGACCCACTTACTGCTGTTCTGGGAGGAAAAGAGTCTGTTGTCTCTGACCCAGGGAACTCCTAGCTTGTAGCTGCGTCTATGGGACTGTGGCAGACCAACTTGTCAGCTTGCAGAGTGATTCCAGGAAAGGTTCTGCCTCCATCTGTCCTCCACACCACAAATGATAGTAGGGGCAAACTCCATAAATTTGGCAATGAAGGGAGGATGCTGAGAGAGACATGGATTTCTGGAAAAGTGGGGGAAAGGTATCTGCAGGACAATGGATGTGATCTGAGGGAAGTCCCAGGGCAGTGACACCGGATCATACCAAGCTGTATGATTAGCTGGGCATTGAAGGGTGCAGCCCTCCTCTGTGCCAGGAAGCAAGGAAAATCCCCACATCCAGCTCTCCCACTTTATCAGTGAACTCTCTGAGAAGACTAAAACTGTGTTACCTTTTCTACTTCCATGTACTTGAGCAGTGCTGTCAATGTACACTAGGGAAGGTCCGAGCCTCCAGAGGCCAGAGGGACAGCAACGGCAAAGCTGGTGGCAAGAACGACAATCGTGAAGCAGCTTCCAGGGGCAGCGTGGCGGTCGGGAGAGCATGTGGGGCCTGTCCGGGGTGTGCTGGGGGGCTTGGTGCTCACGAAACATGTTGCCGTGATATTACAAAGTGATGGTCACATCCTTGTGCACTTTTTCTTTGAGCAAATTGGGTCTATGTTGCAGAATTTGATCTCAAGTTTCAAAGCTTGTGAGTCTTTAGAACTGAGGCCAGAAGCCCACTTGCTGGTCCACATGCTGGGTCCATCCTAGAGTCTGCTCTAATGGATGATGGAACGGAGACCCTCGGGGTGTGAGTTGGGACTCTCAGGTGTAGAAAGGGGCTCAGAGCACTCCAGGGCTTCTTGCCTACTTCAGGGAAACTTGAGGTTCTTCCAGGGAGGATTCAAGCTGCAAAAAATGCCCTCATGTCCTTTAGAAAAAACACATTAATTCTAATAGGGAAATTTTCTTTTCCGAAAGAATTTGTGCAAAATCAGTGCATACAGTTTACCTATCATTGTAAAGAGCTGAATCCTGACATAGGCACTGAGACTCTTGTTCCCCTATGAATTTATAGTTACAAGGCTCATAAGCCACCACTGTGAATTATATTACATTCTGAGACAAATTTTTACAAGCTCCTTTCATGATATGGAAAGTAAACTGCATGTGGTGAGACACACCTGTAATCTGAGAATTCTAGGAGGCTGAGACGGGAGAATTTTAAGTTTGAATCTAGCCCGGTCAACTTAGCAATTTGGTGAGACCTTGTCTCAAAATTTAAAATTACAAAAATGAGCTGGAACTGGAGCTCAGTGTAAAGGCCCTGGGTTCAATCTCCAGTACTCCAAAATCAAAATATATGGGGAATAAATTTTTATATGCAATATCTTAAAACCACATTTCATTACCTCAGAGAGGTATTAATATCCTAAACTTTAACAATGCTGTCTGAGATTGAGACAAAACCGTACAGCCGTGAGCAGGTAGCAGGCAGGCGGCAGCAACAGGTTGTCCATAGAAGATTGAAAAGTAGGCTCAGACAACAGGAAGCACTGAATAAAATACAAGCTTTTATTCCCTTCACACAATGTTCTGTGAACATCTTCTGCTGTGGTCCCTGATGCCGACCCAACTCTGCTGTCCTCCACAGACAACAGAAAAGGACCTCCTTCTGAACCTTCCCCACCCTCAGCAGTCCTCCCTCATTGGCCAGTGCCATCTCACCTGGCTGCAAAGAATGCTGGGAAACTCAGTTCTCCTCACAGCCAAGATGCGATTCCTAACCAAGGGGTTGAAGAGTGGCTACAGAGATACCTAGCAATCTCCCTTTCTTCTAAATTATAGATGTGAATGAAAGTGTATCATGACAAGGGTGTATGAGTAACGTTTTACTGTATTTATAGCACAAATCAGAAGGCCAATGATACAGTTTTTCCAAATGAATAAACACATCCAGAAAAGAACAATAGAAGTCATAGCAGAACCATAAATCCCATGTGCTTCTGGTACAAATCTGCATCCACACGATTTGCAAAATGTTTTACATTTTTCAGGACAGCATAGTAGGGTCAGAGTGTCTTGTGCCGGCAGCATAGTCTTGACTTTTGTTTTGTTCTATGTGTAGGGATTCAAACCATACACACTGACAAAATTCAGTGGCTAGAGGACATCCTCTTGCCACAACAAGACAAACTGGTGTGACAAAAAGTGCCATTCAGCCAGACAATGTGCCTCTCTGGAGCCCAGGACACGGGTCCAGGAGGCATTTACTGCTCTTCTGGCTCTGATATCACAGCCTGCCGACCTGCAGCGCCTGCTGCCTCTGTCTGGGATGCTGAGCTGTATGGATGCAGAAAGAAGACGCATCCTTTGAAATGTTTGGGAAGCCCATAGGAAGGCACCCTCCATTTACTTCTATTAAAGTAAAAAGAAAAATCTTGGGACTCACAATGAACTTGCAATTGAAACAGTGACTGTTTGAAAGGTTTTGCACATGAAAAATTTAAAAATAATGCAAACAGGCAAGTAGAAACATGGGCAACATAACTTTATGAAACAAGAAATAAAAATGGCCCCAAATGTGATCCAAATTGACAAATGAATGTATAAGGATTTACAGTGGAAAACATTTTCCCACCCTGGAAATTGACTCCCAAAATTAAGAATGGTAAGAGAGGGAATGTCCAGATCCGGGAAGGAGCTCACAGTGCAGGGGCCTCTCTCTGCCCCTCGATTAGGATAAAATCTGCACAAACCTTTTACAGAGCAGCTTGCTACTAACTTCTCAAAGTCTTTCCCCAGTCTACAAATTAATGAGTCATCTCTTGGATGCAGTTGTGAAAATACCCTAGCAGGCCCGATAATGGCGGTTCCAAGAGTCATCAGTGCCGGTCATCCTGCGGCTATCATGGAGCCTGCAGAGTCCTGGGAGAAGGCCCTCTGGGCAGCTTGCTGGACACACGGCCACCCAAGGCTCTTACTCACAAAGGAGGCTTCATCTGGTTTAGGGTGAGGACCTTTTTTAAAGGGCGCATTTTTAAAAAATGAGTTTTAAAAATAATCTTTATTTTTTAAAAAGATGAATATGTGCCTTACAAAAACACAAGAAGCAAAGACGAAGCCATCCTCAGTCGGCAGCAGCTTAGGCTACATGTCCAGGTCCTGAGTGTTCTACACGATGTGCCATTCTGCATGACCGAGGTTATGCAGTGAATGCTGTGCTTTTCCACACATGATGAATATTTACCCATTCACAATTCCTAAGCAAACAGAGAATTTCTGATAACCAACAGTGCACTATGTTGACTCTGTTAGAAAAAATTATATTCCTGCCTTTCCTAGGAGCAAATATTTCACTGCAGACAAAAATGGCAATTGGCCTGTGGATAGAAGTATTGGCAAAGTTAAGATTCAGATCCTCCCTTTTAACCCACTTTCTTGCTTAGTCAGCAGCAGGTGGTCTAAGAACACTGAGTGGCCCCCTAGCACATATTTAGAAGATGCAAATGAGCCTCTTGGTGACTTCCTCTAAGGACCCTTGAAGGTAGGAGAACATGATCCAGACAAAAGAATGATCTGATCAGAACTAAATAGAAGTACATGTAAAGGCTCAGAGCTCTCCATATTTCATAAATACTAAAGTCCTGGCAATAAATGATGTGCTTTGGGTCAGCTGGTGTTCGGCCAAAACGCCCTTGCCTGTAAGCTCTCCAGGCTTCCTCTGGTCACTGGGGAGAGTTTTCTGCACAGGCTTTGATCACATATCATTGGCCTTAATTAACCTGGAGGGACCAGAAAGTCTGCACATATGTGTTTGCATTTGAGGTGGACCTTACATTATGCCTGAAGATTCCAACATAGCAAATTTCATCAAAATACTTGGTGTGGGTTGAGTTTGGTTCCTCAAAGTCATAGGGAAGTCTTACTCTCTTCCCTGTGAAAGTGGCTTTATTGGTAACAGAGTATTTGCAGACAGATGAAGTTGAGATGAAGTCATACTGAGGTGGGGTGGGCCTAATCCACGGGACTGGTGTCCTTTCACAAAGACAGAGGCATGGAGAGAACGGGACATGTGAAGACGGAGTGACAGGGAGACCACAGCTGAAGGCAGAGGCAGAGATGGAAGCAATGCACCTAAGAGCCAAGGAAGACCAAAGACTGGCAGCTCTTTCCAGGAGTCAAGAGAGGGGCTCAGAGCAGATTTTACTCCAAGGGCAGCTTGACCTTGGACTGTTAGCCTTCAGGGTGCTGAAACACTGTCTTATTGTTTTAAGCCACACCAGCATTGCTGCACTCCATTACAGCGGTTTTAGCAAACTAACACAAGACTGCTCTAAAAGTTCACATAAAATAGATAAGCCCAGCAGGGTTCAGAGAATTGGGAATGAGGTGGTTTATGGGAATCTCAAGGAACACTTGTGCTGAATAAATTTTAAGTGAGTTTTATGGTGTAGATCTACCCCCCCCCAAAGTCTCACATGTCAGAGGTGGGGCTTTCAGAAGGTGACTGGATCATGGTGCACTGTGTTCCTCAGTAGATTCATCCCTTGTGAATCAGTGCTGAAGCTGCTGGTAGGAGGCAGGGGCTGGTTGGAAGTGATCACTAAAAGTGACCTGGAAGGGTATGTTCTTGTCCTTAGCTCCTGTCTCCTCCTTTTGCTTCTTGGCTGCTATGGGTCAAGCACCTTTCTTCTTGCATTTATTCCCATCACAAGGTCCCTGTCTTGGAGCCAGCCAACTGTCTACGGACTGAATCCCTCGCACCGTGAGCCAAAAGAAACCTCTTCTGCTTCAAGCTATGTGTAGCAGGTACTTAATCTCAGCAAGAGAAAGTCACTAAGGAAATGTGATAAGGAAATGTCTCCTTGCTAATCAGAGAGATAAGAGGTTTGAGGTCTCTAACTCTAGCCCTGTATTACAGGGAAGAGGAGGAAGCCAGCCTTCCATGGACGGAAAGAGAAGAAGCAGAGAAATGTGCACCTGCCCCACCACTTGCCACCAGATTTTTGGCTATATGAGGAAAATGGGTACCCACGTACAGAGCATTTTATGTGGATTTTCTATTTGCAGATCTTGCAGGGCCCCTCACCTGCACATATTTGGCAGTGCTCCTTCAGCTCCTGCAGCTGTGATGCCTGAGTCGGCCAGCTGCCTCTTTGGCTTCATCTCCCGCATACTCTCTGCTTTCTAACTACCTACTCTCATTCAGATGACCTCCTCTTCTAGCAGAAGTCTCTAAATTGAGGGTGATTGTGGGCTCCAGAGAGCCATTTGTCAATGTCTGGAGAGATCTTTACTTGCTAAGACTGGTAGTAGCTATTGACTGCTGGTGAGTAGAGGCACCAAGAACTGTCTGGCCCCACGTACTCATGGTGGTAAGGTTGAGACACACTGATTGAGGGTATGAAGTTAGAAGTCACATAGTGGTCACAGAATTCTACCTTTTGGGTTCCCCATGTGAATAACACTTTTTTCAATTGCAAATCGACTGGTTCTTTGGGAACCTTTCCTCACACATAATGTTAATACCTAAAGGATTCAATTTGCGTTCATCAGAGCTTCAACACTGTCAGCCTCCCTAAGTTGTAGCCCTCTCCTTTCATTCTTTGTCCATAGCTTTCAAAGATCAAGGTTATTAGAGGTTTCTCTGACTAGTTTCTCCCTCCCCAGTATACTTCTTCTTAAGTAGAAGTCCATTAGTTTAGAAATTGCTCTTCCCGAAGTGGACCAGGTCCACAACTCTCTCAGAGGCAGTACGATGTGGGTGCTTGTGTCAAGTTGCAATGCTGTTATCTTTTTGGAAGGGCCAGGAGGTCCCTTGCACTGATTCTGCCTCTACCCCTCCTTCTCCTCTTCTGCATGGTTGTTGTGACCTGAATGTTTGCAACCTCCCAAATTCATATGTCGAAACTCTAACCTTGAATGTGACGTTAGGAAGTCTAACATTTGAGAGCTGTTTAGGTCATGAAGGTGGGGCCCTCCTAAAAGGGATTAGTGCCCTAATGAAAGAGACTCCAGAGAGCTCTCCTGCAGCTTTCTCTCTTCCATCATATGAAAGTGTAGAGCAAAGGAGTCTGCCTGTAAACCACAAAGAATGCCTTCACCTCCATTCCACCATGCTAGCATTTAGATCTTGGACTTCCAGCCTCTAGAACTGTGGGCAACAAACTTCTGCTGCTCATAGACCCGAGTCTTTGATAGTCTTTTATAAAAGCTGAGGCTGACTAAGACAATCATTTTCTTAGTTTCTCCTGTGACTCATAAAATGCATGCTTTCTCTTTTGCTTCTCTGCTTTCCCACAGCTGCTCTTGTCTGTCTACCCATGTCCCAGGCTGCACACTTCTGCTGGAGGAAGCTTGAATTCTATCACGGTGTGCCTATTAGCTGAGCACACACACACACAGAGCATGTGCCCCTGGGACAGTCATGAGAAACAGGCCCATGAGATTTCCCGATTTCTCTGTCACTGCTTACAGTGAGGGGACAAGGCTGGAAAGGGTGACATCATCACCGCTGCATTTACTGCTCTCCCATCCAAAGATAACAACCAAAGGAGACAGGAAGAGAAACAATGTCCAATGTTTACTCTCTCCCATTCAGATATAATTATGGGTTTATTTACAAAATAAAATGATAAGTGTGCTCTGAGCTCTTTGGGCCAGGTCCAATGGTTCTCTATTTTTTAGAGGAAAGAGAAGCTCAGCCCTGGGGGAGAGCCTTTGGAAGAGGCTCGCTGATGGCTTTTGCCTTTTGCCTTTTGCCTTGAACTTCCAAAACCCGTAAGACATTAAGCCAAGAGCCAACAGAAGCGTTCACGAGCCTTGTACACCTGGAACTTCTGTCCCGAGATCTTCCCCCTCCCCCAGGGGTCCAACAGCCCCTCACGCTGATTTCCACCGAACCTTGGCAGCTCAGGTCCTTCTCTGCTTGGCACTGGCTCTGCTTCTCAACCTCAGGAACACAGTTGGTGCCCCATGGTCCCACTCTTTTTTGTGCGGTGGTGAAAACAGTGTTTCAAATCCCTCATACTGTGTCCTGCGCCCTTGGTTTTCCCCGCTTGCCTCTCATCACGATGAAACCATGCGCAGACACAGATCCTTCCTCCCGTGAGTTGTCTGCACCTAGTCTTTGGTGTCAGCCACGAAAGCCTGGCTAAGACTTACATGTGCTCATTTACGTTCAACACTCATGACTCTGCGGAGGTAACTCCAACTACAGGCCAAGGCCACAACATTCATCACAGCCTCTGCTTTCCTGCAGGACCTCCTTCTGTTACAATGAAAAACTGGCTTTCTCTCCACCTGCCTGTCGTTTAACTGCGTGTGTACATGCAAAGTGGTTTCCCACTTCCAATACACCCCCCTGTGAGGCAGGGATCTACCAACTAGAAGATGCTGTGAAATTACACTTCCTTTTACTCAAAATAATAGTCTCCAAGTATTTATAAGTCAGTCCCTGTTTCTCCCTTGCCACTTCCAATGTGTCCGTGTTGTTCATCTGTAATTAGTGGGATTTACTCTCCACCTTTCACCTACCTGGCTAATTTTCATTGTTTCATGGGAAGGTTATTTGAGATATTACTGTGGCTTTAGAAGTCAAGGTTACAAAAAATAGTACGCTCAGTGAGGTACCCCTTCCTCTTCCTCTCTACCACATTCGCTTTTCCCCCCTGCCCTCCTTTTGATAATTCCTCCTGCTGTAGATAACGCAGTTCCTTAGTTTTTGGTGTCAGCTCTGCACTCATTTGCACAGGGGCATATATGCATATTTACTGTATACACCCCCTTTTTAAAAACAAGGATGCATTTTTGCATGGCATGTGAAATAATATTAAAGAAACTATCCTGTGTAGCATTTTATATCATAAATAAAATATTTATGCAATCTTTATGATAAAATGTGTTTGTGGCATGGTAGGTTAGTACACAAAACATGTTTATGTTCATGTTTTTCTTTAAAAATCGAAGAAGAAAAACATACCAATAGATGCAAAACAGCAAATCCTGTGGACCCCAACCACCACAGTCAGAGACGGCTGGACACAGCATTGTCTGATGAAGGGATAGAGCACGTCTCCACTCTGAAAGCTTCAGAGTATTCCAGCAAGGATTCCCTGCGGGTTGAGATGCGTATACTAATTATTTAAGGAAAAGATGATACCATGATACTGGAGGATAGGGAACAGCAGACAGTTGTGATCCTGGGAATTACTTCCAGGTAGGAGCTTGTGGAGATGGGAGAGCAGCTTGTTCCAGGCCCAAGAAAGAGCAAGAAGCCAAGAAAGCAGGTGGCGTGAGTTTTGCAAAAATCAAGCTACCCAGTGTAGTAGGGAGGGCTGGGTCCAAATCATAGTTCTGATGGACAAAATGCATTGCTTTGCATTACTGGGCTTCTTACATCCCTCCAAAGTCTCCCCCAACACTTTTGTGTTCAGCAACGTCTGAGAGACCCACAGTTCATAGGCTCCTTGACACCTGTCCTATCTTTTACCTCCACTCTTTTCAACACCGCAATGATTTTCCTCCAGATTTTCCAATTTAACATATTGTCCCTGTGGAGTTCCATGTACTGCATTCCCAATGCCCAGAACATTGTCCAAATACTGATGATCAGTAACACCCAACCTCTCTAACCCTGGTTCTTTATCTGCAGCTCTGGGCTAGTTGTGTGGGCCCTTGGGAGACGGAGACACGCGGTTGCCAGGGTCTCTGATACACACAGTGTTGGAAAGCGACAGAGGTACGGTATCATATTTTCTACTGAATCCTAAAAATCACTTGCTTTTTTGTGCTCTTCAGTTCACTCATAGATTTTATGTTTGGGGCATGTTTTTCTTGTCCGCTAATGCAGTCTTGGGTTTCAGCAGAGTAACCGTACTGAAACTTAATTTGCAACAAAGACCTAGGCTCATAAATGTTACAGTAAGTGATTTAAGAATTAAATAATAACAGTAGTAGTAATAACAATAAATGATCACTTAGTGAGAACTTATTATGCACAAGGACTACACTAAAAACTTTACAAGTATAATTGTATTTGCTCCTTATAACAAAACAGTAACATGATGAATCCACCTATTTTACAAACATAATTGAGAGAATTTACCTGGCTTAATTAAAGTCACGGAACTTCTAAACAGTAGAGACCATTTAAACCAAAATTCTACCTGGTAAAGTGACTTACCATTTCTCAAAAACTCTCTTGCAGGGAATCATGGTGAATGTTAGCCTCTTAAAATGCAAGAGGTGGCACTTAGTAAGGCATAGTCAAGTTTCTCCTAATGGAATATAACTCTTGTGGAATGAAATCCTTAGTCCCAAAACTTTGTTATCCACTAGTGACCTTTCTTATTTAGCTGCTGACTCTAAACTCTTTCTCCAGAAAGTCCTTTCTGCTTGAAGAATGCGATCCTCTAGCCTGGTAAACCGACCTGGAGAAATTCCAAGGAAGCAAAATGAGCTGGAACAAAGGGTCACTAGTAGGGCTGGAATGTCACAGTGTCAACCTACCAGAGAACAGATGCTTTTCTGAGTGGGGAGCAGAATCAAAACAGTCTCGCCTGCCGTGGACCTGACTTACTAACCTGAACAGATCTCTAGACAGAGTCTAATCCTGGGAATCAGGGCAGGCATACACCTCTGCTGAAAGGTTGGGGCTTGTATTACCATATATTTCTTTTTATGATTTAAGAATACTCTATTGCACATATGTACTATGTTTTGTTTGCTCATTCACCAGTTGTTGGACAATTGGGTTATTTCTACTTTTTGGCTACTATTAATATTCATGTCCAAGATAAGAAAATGTTTTCATTGTCATTCTCTTGGGTGGAATTTCAGGAGTGGCTGAGTCATCTGGTAACTGAATGCTTAGCTTCCTAAGGAACTGCCAAACTGTGTTCCAAACTGGCTACATCACATTATCTTCTCAGCAACACTCCTTGAGGGCTCCAAACTCTCTAAATTCTCACTGACGCTCATTAGGACTTGTTTTTCTTACTGTAGCTCTCATGGAGCTCCAATGACATGATCAGTTAGCACAAGGTGCTTATGTGATTATAGCTTTCCTAGTGGATACAGAGAAACATCTCATCCTGGCTGTGATTTATATTGTCCTGGTGACTGATGATACTGAGAATCACTCCTGTGCTCACTGGAACATTCGTTTGTTTGGAGAAGTGTCTGTTCAACTTCTTTGCCTGCTTTCAAGTTGGGCTGCCTGTCTTTTGGTTATTAAGTTGTAAGTGTTCGTTACATATGCATTATCAGATGCTTGAACTGTGAGCATTTTCTTCCCATATGTAGATTGTCTTTCTACCATTTTTCTTCTTTTTTTTTTTTTTCCGGTACCAGAGATCGAACTCAGGACCTTGTCCTTGCCAGGCAGGCACTTATTCCACTGAGCTATATTCCCAGCCCCTGTCTTTCTACCTTTTGATAGTGTCCTTTGATGCCCATAATTTTTAAATGTATGAAGTCTAATTTATCTCCCTATTTTTGTATTTTATTGCTTCTGCAGGAAGGCTTTATGCAATTTTTTGGTGCTAAGATAGAAAACCAACTTCTACAGAAGAATTACTCATTACTTTGTTTCCCTTTCATCAGGACAAACTGGCCCCTGGAAGAAAGCTCTGCTACTCCAAACACCAGGGAGTGGTTCTCTCTTGCAGTTCCTAACGGCAGTCAATAAACCCTCAGGGAGGAGGATCTCCATATACTCCCACAGCCCCTGAGCCCATATATTTCTGCTATTGTCCAGTGCGTGGCTTCTATGTCATTTTTTTATGGCAGCTTTCTCTGCTCACCAAGACGCACTGAGGATCCCTGTTAGTCTCCATTTCCATTGTAAGACCATGAACACAACAAATCTAAGCAATTATCCCTGTAGCTGTTTGAAGATCTGTCTGCACAATTAAAGGCAAAATCTACAAGCAATAAATACGGCCGCCATCTTCCTACCAACCATCCAGCAGAGGGCTAATATGCTATGGGCATTCAGTTCACGTCAAAAGTCAAGAAAATTCATAACATTAATACAACTAATGAGTTCCATGGGGACATTTCTCAAAATATGTCTCACATCTAGCAATTATGTTAGATCTAAATGTAGCTGAAAAAATGCAATTCTAGGGCTCATTAAGAGATGCATCCAGACTACAATTTGCTGATGGTCTGAGTTTGGCTAGCATGTCTGGCAGACATAGACATTCTTTAGGCATTCCTTAAAAAGACTGTTCACAGATTTAAAGTCGGTTGAAGTAGTCTGGTGACAGAGGGCTCAGCATCACAGTAGCTGAGGAAACTAGCTTTTCCTTCAAGGCACTTTGTGGGGGTTCACCAATAGAAGAATAAATGTGCAATGAACAAACAGAATTTATGCAAGAGATTCTCTTTAGCAATCAGGGGTGAAAATACCCCCTGTGTGTTTGTGTGTGTGAGTGTGTATGTGTGTGTGTGTGCATGCGCACACATGTGTGTGTGTGGGGGGTGTATTCAAGCATGCACACATGCATATGTGCTCTGTTAGTGTGGAGAGTGTTTGGCAGTTTGTAGGGGCTGTGAGGGCCTTGCTTTAAACATGGAACATCTGCTTTCTTCTGGTCTTTGTATACGATTTATCTAAAGAAATCTGATGCTCTAATTTTGTTAAGTAGAAGGATGAAACCTCAGGTATAAAAGGCACTGGTCACAGAAATTGTTGGCTGGAAAACTAAATTTCTGGTGACTAAACAACAACCCTACCCATACATCTACTCCAGATACCTTTTCTGACACTTCTCTTGTCCTTATCCCCAGCTAAAGGGCTACCTGGGTGGATGCCAGGCCCTTCATGACCACCTGGACCCTGTGGTCCTCATCCCCACAGTGGGAACACTGGTAATGCCTGCTGTGTGTGGTTAAGCAAGCTTGTGACGCTAGCAGCAGAGTGGCACAATGTGTGGCCAAAGCTCAGTCACTCTCACTGTCCTGTGCCATCCTGGTTACTTCCTCAAAGCTAGGACATAGCACTCAACACTCACAATGTAGAGAAATGAAGCTTTATTTTGACTCACAGTTTGTGGAGGTTTCAGTCCATAGTCCATTGGCTCCAAGGCAGGGCAGAATGGTGAAAGAAAAGTTACTTATAATATGGTGGTCAGGAAGCAGAGTCAAGAGAGAAGCCAGGAAAAGAGAGAAACACTTCCAGGTCACATTCCCAGTGACTACCTCTTGTGACCAGAATCTACCTCCTTATGTTAGGAAGCTGTAAACCACATAATCCAATCATTGTCCAAACACATGAGGCTTTGAGCGACATTTTACATTTAATCCAGAACCAAGCCTACTGTGTGTTTTCTTGCTGGCCTATGGGTTGCTCACTGGTGACTGCTGTATGGGGTCACCTCTGTGCCTGGCACACAGTACAAAGGGAAGAATCATCACTTAACCCTGGGGAACTCAGAGTGAGATAAAAGTGTTACAGAGATGTGTTGTCTTCACTATGGAGAGGAAGCACTGGCAGCTTCTGTACCTCACAGTTTTCCAAGGAGGAGAAGTTGCACTACATACAGAGAGAAAAGCAATAAAGTTAGAAAAACATAAAAAATTGTGACCTAATCCACTCTTTCTCACTGTGCTCCCTCCTGTTAGCTGGCCATTTATACAGAAAATTGTAATGCAGAAAGAGAAGGGGAAACAAGGCCACTAATCTCCAGTCCTTCGTCCTTCTTCAGCGGCCAAAGGCAGCACATTATTTCTTCAAATGTGTTTTTTGGGGGCCTTATTTTCTTTCCCATCTCCTCCTTATGTTCCAAAATAAAGTTGGAAGGATTATGAGATTTCAAGATTAATTTTAAAGACCATGGAAATTTTGTGTTGGCATAAAGATAAGCAGATCAGTGAAACACAGCAGAACATCCAGAAATGCATGAAATACTCAATCAGTTGGTTTTCTACAATTTTAATATAGTGCAATTGTGTATGCATGTGTTGGTATTTATCCTGCTTAGTCAGCTTTTGGATCTATGGCTTGATGTTTGTCATTGATTTGGGAGAAATGTTCATCATTATCTTTTCAAATGTGGCTTTGCCGTATTTTCTCTTTCATCTGCTCATGTTCCAACAGCATCAGCTGCATGTGCATGTGTCAAGAAGTGAGATAAAAACTGTTGACATAGCTCTATGTAGCATTTGTGCCCTGCTGCTACAAATGAAATACATATGCATTATAAACTGCAGAATAGGAGTTGTGTGAATCCAGTGATTCTACATGGAAGTTAAATCCTCCTACATTTACATTTAAAACTGGCATTGCACAATATAAAGATGAATAATAAAATATATGCTAATAATTTAAAATTCAATTTGTCTCCTCTTTACTAACCTGACAATATAAAACACACAAGAGGCCAAAATATTGTGTAGTGTGAGAAATACTTTACACTTAATACCTTAATCAAACTCTTTCCTTGCTTAGAATAAGAGGGTCCACATTTTTGTTTTGCACAGGGACCCTGCAATTTGTGAATTCAGCCATGCCTTTGGCAATCATAATGTCTCTCCTGTGTACTGTGCTTAGGGACATTTGGGATCTTTGTTGCTTTTAAATGTGCAAGCACTAACAGGCCTTATGTAAGAGACACACAACTGTCTCCTACTTATCAAATGATAAATTGTAAATTCTGAGCAAGCTGGACTTTACTTAGCAAACTCTTAGGACAAAAGTACAAACACTAAAACAATGCAAGTCCTTTACCTTTGCATCTTATTCCTGTCTAAGAGAGCACAGTTACTTCCCAATTGCATCCCATTCCTAGAGAAAGCATAATGAAATGTTTTACAGATAACAAACCTAAGGCTCAATAAGATGGTTTGAGTAGGATCAGCAAGTGCTAGCAGTGGAATGTGGACTCATGAATTCTGGGAACTGAATTATGTGCTCTTTATAGAGCTCACATGGATTAGCACTCTATCTGTAGGAGCACAAAATCACTGTCTTTCCACAAGGCCATTGTAAATTACAGGAGGTGAGTGGCCAGATGCTAGCATGCTTGTACTAAAGACACTACCACTTCCTCAATTCTTCCCTGCAAAACTCACAACTGGCTTTTCATATGGTGAAATAATTGTGTTAGATTCATGTGGAGCAATAAGCTATACTCTTCTAAACAGAACAAGCTATGTATGATGGTATGCAAAATTATGAAAGTATAACTATAAAAGAGAACACAAGATTCTAATGTGTGTAAGATGGAATACAGTAGAAAAACTTATAATTAATGTTACTTTAGTTCTTCTACATTGAAAACACGAACTACCCAGAGAAAAAACTAATAGAAGATGTGCTGTTCCTCTGTGATGATAAATATAAAACATTTTATAGAGAAATTAAACACACAGATTTGCATACAATGTTCATGGATAGTACAATGCCATATTGTTGATACTCATTCTTTTTAAATCTCTAAACATAATCAAAACTCTAGCTGACTATTTTGCAGAATTTAGCAAGCTGATTCTAGAATGCATAGAGGAAATAATAAGAATATAGAATAGCCAAAACTATCTTGAAAATGAAAAACAAAGTTAGAAGGAATATGCTGTCTGATTTTAAAATGAATTCCATACATTTATGCATGGTATTTTGTGTTAGCATTAAAGTAAATGGATTAATTTTAATATATGAATAAAAGTTCTTGTGTGTGCATGTTGGTAGGATCTTGCTTAGTAAGGTTTTGGATCTATGGCTTGATGTCTGCTATGAATTTGGGGGAAAATGTTGGCTATTATTATTTCAAATGTATTTTTTGTCTTTTCTCACTCATCTCCTTTTCATGTTCTAATTACATGTATCTTAATCCTTCTAATAGTGGATGGTCTGTTATTTTTTTTCTTTTGTCTCTTCTCTTGGCTTTGGTGCTTTCTGGTTTGCTCCTCAGTTTCTTGTGCTACTCCTAGCTGTAACACACTGCTAATTTCACGTAGACCTAGGAAGTGTGTGTGTGTGTGTGTGTGTGTGTGTGTGTGTGTGTGTGTGTGTGTTTTCCCTAATCTCTGGATCAATTCACAGCATTTGTGATACACTGCAGCTTCCTTAAGAGTGAATCTTTCTATAAAGAGCACATAATTCAGTTCCCGGAATTCATGAGTCCACATTCCACTGCTAGCACTTGCTGACCCTACGAAAACCATTTTATTGAGCCTTGGGTTTGTTATCTGTAAAACATTTCATTATGCTTTCTCTAGGAATGGGATGCAATTCCTTTCTCTAGGAATTGGGAAGTAACTGTGCTCCCTTAAACAGGAATAAGATGCAAAGTTAAAGGACTTATATTGTTTTAGGGTTCGTACTTTTGTCCTAAGAGTTTGCTAAGTAAAGTCCAGTTTGCTCAGAATTTACAGTTTATCATTTGATAAGTAGGAGACAATTGTGTGTCTCTTACATAAGGCCTGTTAGTGCTTGCACATTTAAAAGCAACAAAGATCCCAATGATCCTTGAGGGTGAATCAGTCATCTCTGATTTTCCTACAGGGCTAGAGTATTTCCCTGTAGCTTAATCTATCCCCCAGATGTAAATGGCGTCCTCTGAAATCTAGATCCTTGGAACCTTTCTGAATAGTTAACTAGATTTAATTTTTTGCCTAAAGTAAAAATTTTTTTGTCTAAAGTAAGAGAGAGTGTTTGGATCAATGCTAAAACAGGATGAAGTTCCCTGCCCTCAGCTGGAATAGGGTTATCTCACTCTTGCTGGGTGACACTGCAGGGAATTAAGACTTCCTTATCACAAGGGAAAATGCTGTGGAGGATTTCATGATGGTGAAATCCTGTGAGGGTCTGGGGAAGAAATGTCAGGGTAGAGAAGAAGAGAAGGCAATAAAGAAGAGAAGGGATGGGGGTATAGGAAATCTCTGTATTTTCCACGTAATTTTCTTACGAAATTTAAATTGCTGTTAAAAAAGAGACAGAAAGAAAATCTATAGAAGTCTATTCAATGTCCAATGTTCTTAAATTAGTAAATTGGAGTTGCTTTTGCTCCTTCTCAAGAAAGAAAATTCTGTGAAAATATACATATATTTTCTCAGGAGTTGCATATTTGGCATTTTAACTATACATCTTAGCAGTTCTATTGTGAATTATTTCAAAACTAAAATCCTAAATTCAGACTCACAAAATGTGTTCAGTGATTTTTACCGGTTCATTGGTCAACGCTACTATATATAGTAATGTGTTTCTGTATAGGAGAAAGTGTCTGCTTTATCTGCAGTGCAGAGGTCACAGACTCACTGATTGCTTTGAGAAATTTAATTGGAACCAATTATGGAAGATTTTTTGTTTTGAAGAGATGAAAAGGTCTTAGCACCATGAGCATGATAAGACCAGTGTCAAAATCAGTGTTCAGTTCTATTGGGAATTTCTCACCCTATCTTACAGTCCAAGCTCATGTTCGTTCTCTATTTCTGGATCACATTTCTCTTCTTGGCTGTGGCCTTGTGCTCTGGAATATCACCCTCTGGACGTGCACCCCTCTAGGAGATTCCGGGGTGGAAGGTGAAGAGGAGGAATTCTGAAGGCAGTTCTAACTTCAGGAACTTCAGCGTTGCTCCTGCCTCTGGGTAGATGCTTCTCAGAAGGAACTTTATGAATCATGTCTTGTGGCCCCACCCTAGTTTGTGTCTTACAGAATACAGGTTTGTATGGTATTGTCTTGTTTCTGACTCCACTTTTTCATGTCTTCTTTCATGAAGTTCATCTTCTGATTGCTGAGGACTCACAAACTCATGTCAAGGCAGGCTATGTCTTATGCTCCTTTGATAGCCAATTTATTCCTATCTCTGCCTTTATAGAACATTAGTTCTTGCTACAAATGGAAACTGTCACAGAGAGAATGTTTATGTCCCTCCAAAAATTCTGCCTTGAAACCTAACCCCTTAGTGGGATGATATTAGGAGCGGGGATCTCTCAGAGGACATGAGTCACAAAGCCTTCACGGGCTTGTTGCCCATGTAAGAAAGTGAAAGCGATTTCCTTGCCTTTCCACCATCTGAGGACCCAGGGAGAAGGTGTCATCTGTGAATTATGAAGCCCCTCCAGGCACAGAATTTCCTGGTGCCTGGGTGACTTTCCAGCTTCCAGAATTATGAGAAATATATTTTTTTTCATTAAAGCCATCCAGTATGCAGTGGTTTTCTTATAGCAATCTGAATGAACCCAGACAAGCAAGTACCCAAGTTTATGGGATTATGTTCTGTACCTTGTTTGTAACAGATCTGTGTCAAAGGACTGGCTTCTCATTTTCAGCTATGCTTTAAGAGGTGTGGATATAATTTCCTATAATATTCTTTTTATTTTTGAGTTTAAAATATCAATAATACTAAACATGAAAATGTTAAGCATCTACTGTCTGCTGCATATTGTTCTTGAAATTTTCACAAAAATTGATAAATGAAACCAATCTTTATTGAACATCTAAAGAACACATACCTTTGTATGCATGATCTTCTGTAAACCTTCAGTCCATCTTATAACAGGTTCACCGGCATTGGAAGTGGAGACTTAGTCAAGGTCATGTAGCTTGTGATGCCAGACACAGAGTTTAGCCACAGTTTACTACACTTTATCTAACATTTTTGCCATGAGGAGATGATTGCACAAGAACAGCAACAGGGAATGAAGTCAGGACATAGCATTCAGAATAATGAAAAGCACTGTGGGATTGTTCTTGGGGCAGTAGAAGCGGCTGTCTGTGTACAGCTCTGAGGGTGTGGTGCACTGCTGAGGATGGGAGGGAAGGTGACCTCCTCCCTTTCTGCTTAGCTCCTTTTACAAGCAACACACGGATCCCAGCTTGAAAGAGTTTTGATTAGTCTTATAGTGGCCTGAAATCCTCAAACAGTCTTAGTCATAAAGAACGCTGAACTCTGAATCTCCAAATTTGGTACCTTTTATCAAACACTAGAGTGAGCAAGAAACTTCCGCCTGTGTCCTGTCATAGTCCGACCTGCTTTTCATAGTTTCTTCTGCAGCGTTGTGAATGGAAGCCAGGGCCTTGTGCACACTGGTCAAGTGCTCTGCCCCAGACCCACTCTCTAGCCCTGTCCCAGCCCCTTTGGAAGGTTGGCACTGAGTTCAGCCTGGAACTGGGCCCCAGGACAAATCACGAGGTCACTGGTGTAAAATGAAGACTTGGGGAAGCCTGCAGCCCGCTGTGGTCGCCTGTCCTGTGCATGGCTGCCTTTCCCAGACTAGTATCCCATCCACATTTCTCCCTGCCATGCTCACAATGTCCCAGATGATGTGTGCACCTTGTGGCTCAGGATTTTACCACCATCTCCCGCAGCTGGGTCCAGGTCTATGATCATGCCCCTCCTGCAGTGGTCCAGGCCATGGGCTTTGGTTTGGAAGTGGACACCATAGAACAGATTGTCCTGGCTTAAGCAGAGGATCAGGGGCTCCACAACCAGCCACAGTAGCAGTAGCAGCTTTGCAGAAGCTCAAGATCAAATTCTAGGCAGAGGAAGGCATTGGTGCCATTGGCCACAGCAGTCAAGCCAAGCCAGCTTCCTCACTGGTGGTATGAGGTTGGCATCTTGCTGGAAAATCTCTCATCCTTTCCTTTAACCGTTTTTTCACTTTAAATCTTATTTTTCTACCTACAGTAGCCAGACTTGGTTCTGTTCTTTCCTCGTGGCTCTGAATCTGGGACTCCAGATGGCCCTGCTACTTCTGAGGGAAGAGCAGAACAGAGGGGTCCTTTGGTGTTGAGGCCCCAGGGCCCCAGAGCGCCCACAGGTGGGAGAGGGTGGCTCAGCGGTCTTAATAGGACCTCGTGGGAGGCTAGAGTTGCTGCCCCAGGGAAAACCAAGGATGGCACAGAACTGGGGATGCACGTCCTCTCAGCATGGGGCCAGGGGTACTGTCTGAGTCTCAGGTGCCATTGTCAGCTGAAATATTTAAGAGATGTTGAACGTTTCTAAGCTAACTGATGGTCACTTAGAGGCACCTTGGTTATAAACAACCTAAGGACCGATGCAGTATTCGTGTTTCTTCTGGCGCATATACCCCTGGGAAGGGGGCTGGGTGGGAGAAACCAGAGGGGCCACTCACTGGGGCCTGCAGTGTGTCAGTGCAGGGCCAGCCCAGGCACTCCCTCTGTGCTGTCATACGGGGTCACATCCAATTCGCTGGGACAAGTGTGTCCTCGGACTTGGGGAGACATGGATTTGGGGTTGGCTGTACCACCTAGGTGACTTGGTATGGAGTGAACCTCTCTACTCCCCTCCCCACCCCCAGCTTCCTCTAAGAGTCGGGTGAGACCCAAGCCATGTTTAGCGAGGACTCTTAGCACAGTTTTGGTGGCTTAGGATTATATTCTTCAAAGTTGGAAAAAAAGATTCTGTGCATGGGGTGGGGTGAATGGGGTACTAGGGATTGAATCCAGGACCTTTGTACTGAGCTACATCCCCCAATCTTTTAAATTTTAAATTTTGAAATGGGGTCTGTGTAACTTGCCTAGACTGTGCTGAAATTTGTCCTCCTGCCTCATCTTCTCACAGTGCTGAGATTTTAGGTATGCACCGTCATGTATGGATCACTTCATAAACCTTAAATCACATACTGTCCAGAGCAACATAATGAAATATGACACTGACCCACTCTGTCCTGCCTGGGACATGAATTATTCCTTTGTCCCCAGAGTGTCCACACTGTGCATACTACCTGCCTTTTAATGGCTTAGTGGCCATCTTGGTTATCAAATCTACTAAATGTCATAATGCTTGTGCTCAAGTAACTCTTATTTTGCATAATAATGTGATTCTGATTTTATTATTATGTATATTGTTATAATTGTTTTACTTTAATATAGTTACTGTTGCTACTCTTTCTGTGTTTAACTGATGAATTAAACCTTCTCATGGGTATGCATGCCTGGAAAAAATTAGTGTATACCACAGAGTTTGGTTCCATCTCTGGTTTCAGGTGTCAATTAGAGTCTTGGAATGTATCCCTGCCTACAAAGGAATTTATGCATTTCTTTAGAAGAAAAGTCAGTAGTGTCCCAATGCTGATCATTGCCTAATAATCAATATTTCAGCCACTGCTGGAGCTGGAAGTGAGAGTCCAGGCAGCTGAGACTTCTGAAATCTCAGCCTTCACATTATCTGACTCCTCAAGCAGCCTTGTAGCCTGCGAGCTGGGCTGAGCTGGTCCCACACTGCGCCAATTTTCCTACTGAGATTTATGACGCTACTGCCTTAGTCAGGTTGGAAACACCGACCCCATCCCCACCCCGACTCCACTCTAGCTCTCTGGCTCCTCTCCTTAGCTTAGGAGAAAAAGCTGCATCAAAGTGGGGCTCGAATACTTGACAGAATGCTTGCAACCTCAGGAAAGCCTGGGGTTAATCTCATCCCTCAGAACTGGTCAGATATCAAAAAGCAGTTCACTGTTTATGGGCTCCTCCACATCCTGAAATCAAGAGAAGTAAACACTCTGAAGTACACAAGCTTGCATGAGGTGAGCCACAGCCGGAGGTTGGGAGCTTGGCAGGGGATGGGACCACAGACTTGAGGAAATCATGGGCAGGGGTTCCCTTTGGAGAAGTCAAATCCAACTCCACTGTCAAGGAAGGACTGCCCATCTCAGTTTCTGTCTCAGAGATAAACAATGTATGGGCTTGTCTTTTTGAGTCATCCAGAAAGCCCACAGAACAAATAGAGCTTGAAGTTAGCTCCTGATTTTGAATACAATTGGGCTATTGGGAACACCAAAGGTCTGGCATCTGAGATGTGTTCAGGTCTGGCCTTGCCCCTTGACTATGTAGAAAGCAACAGGAGAAGATAATGCCATGCTACTGCCCCTCAGAAAACTTTTTGGTGGAGCAGCACCCCTGCTTCCCTTTTAAAAAATGACCTCTCCCAACTTCTCTCCTTGGATGACCTCAGTCTCTCCCAGTGGCCACATTTGGGTAGGTGGAAACTGGCACATCTGTATTCTGAGCTTCACTCTAGCACTGTGTGGCATACACTTCTGTAATGTCCCACCAGTGCCTCAAAAGCAAGATGTCAGCAATTCTCCTTCTCTGCCCAGCTATGGTTTCTCTGTCTTTCCTAGGGGCACCAGAGGGAACCCGTCTCTCCTCCTCCGTCCCTATGAGTGACCATCTCCTTCCCATGGGAATTTGTGATGTAGCCAGTTTGTCCCATCCAAGCCTTGTTGTGTATCCTCCACCACATTTCTGCCTTCTATCCAGCCTTTCCTATTAGCCTCTGTGTCTCCACAATGGTTAAGCTGGACTATCAACTCGGAGCCTCCTAGGGGATTACTAAAGCACATTTCTAGGAGCCTGGGTGGGTCACTAGGGGTGTGACTGAAAGGCATATGTCTTACTGGTGCTGCTCCTGTGCTCTGCTTCCAGGCCACCATGAGTTGGGCAGCTTTGCTGTGCCACACCCTTCTGCCATAATGTCTGTGTCTTGGAGCCAGCTGACCATGGACTGAACCCTCCAAAACCATGAGGTAAATTAAATCTCTCCTCCTCTAGGCTACGAGTGTTGGGTATTTTGTCTCAGCAACAGGAAACTGGTTAACACAGTCTTCATGCAAAATTCTTATCTTTGGAGTAACTTTTCTTTCCGAAGCTCAGCTCTAGGACGGCTGCACCACAGGGCTTCGTCTTCGTCTCTGTCTCTGTCCTGGCTCATCTGTTTTATTTCTCCCTGCCTTGTCCTATGTGTCACTTCACTCTCCATTCACAACCATACACTGTCCTCTCAAAGACACCATGATTTTTTTATTTTATGGAGAATTTTAAAAGAACCATAGCAAAACGCCAACATGCATATTTACCTCTTTCCTCGGTCTATTGTGTCTCCAAAGCCCTAAATAACCTCTACTTCCGACTTCACAGTCCTGGAAGATGAGCTTGAGTCATGCTCTTTCAAGAAAGTGCATGGCATGTTCTCCCCTGTGTCACCTCCAGTGTAAGGATGATCTCTGTAAAGGACTAATTCTCTGCAGTCTTCTGCCCATTTTCTTCTGTTGGTAGCATCCCATTCTCTACGTGTACTTCCTGCATTAGACTCCAAGGTCTGTGTTAACCAAGTATTGTGAACCGTGTGGCTTGAAACAACAGATATTAATTGTGTCACCATTCTGAGGCCAGAAGTCTAAATTCCAGGTATTGGCAGGACCCTGCTCCTCCTAAAGCCCATCAGAGAGAAGCTGTCCTTGCCTGCTCTGGGTGTCTGGTGGCTGCTGGCGATCTTTGGCTGCTTTGGCTTTGTAATTCTAGATCACCCTAGCCTCTGTCTTTATCATCACACTGCAGTGTGTAGTAACCACAAACAAGTGTTTCTTCAAAAGCTTTCTCCCTCTCTTGAGTGCGAGAGGACTAAACTTTGTCACATATTTCTAAACTTCATTCAATTCACTGATGGTTTTGCCAACTCAACTAAACTCAGGACATTACAGGAACATTAAATTCTCTGTGTCCCTCTCCAAATCTGGTCTTTCTCCTCTTCTGTTCTCTGTGTTGACTGGCAATCTGCTCACTCACTCGGGAACCTGGACTCTCCCTTGCTTCCCTTTCCTCTGTGGTCCTTGTACTCCCTGCCCCTATTCCTGAAACCTGCACTCAGCTACAGGAGAGAGACTCAGGGGAGAGCACCCTTTCTCTACCATCTCCCCCAGCAGCACAAAGTTCTGCTCCCTACCTGAGCCTAGGCCTCGGGGGTCCTCATGAGAGGAGCTCTGAAGACTTAGGCTGTGGGAGTTTGATCTCTGTATATAAAATCCAGGAATTCCAGATAGTTTAACCAATTCACTTCATGACATAATTTATCTGATTTTTTTTACTTCGAGTATGTCCTATCTAGAACTCATGACACACTCCTCCCCCTTCTCTTTAAAAATGTGCACCTCTGTGACAGGACTGTCTGCCATGCATGGCCAAGAAGTAGAATTGGCCCCTGTGTCCAGGGAAAGATGAGGGGTTAGTTAGATGAGATGTACATCCATAGAATGGATTATTATTCAGCCTTGAAGAGGAAGGAAATTCTGGCACATGGATGAATCTCAAAGACATGCAAAGTGAAATAGGCTGGTCACAAAAGAACAATGCTGCACAATTCCACTTGCACACAGTCCCTGGGGCAGTCAATTCACGGAGACAAAGAAACAGAGTGGTAGTTGCCAGGGGCTGGGAAGGAGGATGGGTAGTTAGTGTGGGATGGACACAGAGTCTGATTTTGAAAGATAGGAGGATTTCTGGGGCTGGATGGTGAAGAAGGTGGCACAACAATGCGGATCAACTCCACACCACCGAGCCAATTGCCTGGGGTTGGCCATGCGCTTGCTGAGGCTGGATGACAAGCAGGGTGTGTGAGTGGGAGTTGGATGGAGCGGGAGGTGGGAAGGGCCTTGTTGATGTGGTTGAGGGAGGGGAGGGGCTGGATACCCAAGTCACAGGGAAACTTCAAACACAGAGGGCCTCATTCCACTGAGTGAGTTGGAATAGTCCCAAACTGGGCTACAAACAAGGGCAAGAACCACTGATGATGGCACATGAGGAAGCTTGAGCTCTGCAGCTGCTCAGCCACGGGCCACCCAAAGCTGTGTCAACTGTGTGTTTGTGGAGATGGGAATTTCCAGGCTCTGCCCCAGGACAGTGTCCCTCAGGTCTCTGTGTGCAGCTGATGGGACAAGCTTTGCTCCTGAGCTCCCGGGTCTCACTGGGGAAAAGATCTCCCAGAGAAGTGAGTAAGACTGGTCCTCTCCTAGAAACCCTTCAGTCTTGGCTGCAGCCCGGGAGAGTACCTCTTCCCGCAGATCTCAGAGGAAGGAAAGACTGCGTAGCAGGTTCGGAAAACAGCACCTGATGTTACAGGGCTGCCCCATTCCGAGGAAGCATTGGCTTGAGATTTTAAATGGAAATTTTACAGCCTTGTTTTATTCGTGACTTTTGCAAGAGTTTCCACATTTGCCAGAGGAAAGCTTTGCCAGAAATAAAACACACGAAGGATGCACTGCGTTTGCTTCCCATATGTGGGTAAGTCATTACAATCCAATCAGCCTCAGAGCTCACAGCTCAGGTGCTGGAACCTGTTTTTAATTAGTCTCAGGAATGTGAAAATGTTCCACCCAGTCCTGAGTCCATGCAAAATTTATGGTTTAGGAATTTCAAACCAAGCCCTGGCATTCATTTTCCGTTGGCAGGAAGCAAAATGCTCCTTTCAAAGAAAGATGGCTGCTGACGAATGTGTAAGCATAGATGTGAAGCTGGCATGGAGACAGTGTCAAAAGAAGGTACATGACTTGGGGCTGCCCTGTCAGCGTCAGTGGACCTGGCCCTGTTGTGAGTCCTGGAGTGGGTGAGCCTTGAATAGGAGGGAAAATGCCCCCCTGGAGGTGGCCTGAAGGACATCGTGGGCAGGAGGCAGGTGAGGGGGGCAGCCCTGTCTGTGTGTGGGGTGTCCTTGGAAGTGATCGATCTCACACTGGAGAAGGTCTTCACCATGAGGGGAGGGTCTTGGGCTATCTACGGAGGGCAGAGGGCCCTCGCATGAGCAGTAGTGTCACAGTTTGGGCAGAACATTCTAGTCATCTTGTTTAACACTGAGGAGAAGAGAGATGGCTGCCAGGGCTAACAGTGGCTGTTCAGCCCTTCGGTGGATTCATGACTTCCCCGCAGGGAATGCAAAGAACAGACTTGGTTTGTGAAAGGCTGAGTGAGAACTGGCGGGCAGAAATGCAGGTCTGAGAAATAGGCAAGCCAGCAATGGACACAGAGGGAGGAGAGAAGCAGGCATGTATCACGGGCCAGGAGCGAACTGATGAAGCAGCTGTTGTTCATGAACTTGCAGGACCCATCAGCTCAGAGCCCAGCTGGCCCGACACTGCTCCTAAGACTCATGTGGACCACTAGTGACATTCACAGCGCACTGTGAGTGACCCCTGTACAGATATAGAAACGCATGGCTGGCTCTCAGCTGGCACAGCCTCCTGCCACTAAGACAATCACGTATATGAGCTTATGTAATGGTGCTATCCCCATTCACCCAGAAAAGTGCTGAGCCCGTAGGGGAGTCTGGCTTGGCTGTGTGGAAGCGCTGTTCCTGTTTTGATCTGCTAGGTGCTAGCTACTCCGTGCAGAACCTCCAGCTTCAGGTAGGTGTGGAACGTCCCCTCAGAATAGGTACACAGTCGGGACAATGACTTGGCCAGCACCCTGACCCTGGAAAATCAACTGCACAGGAGGGCATGGCAATGCTTCTAGGCTACTCTTTCTCAAGTAGGAAAATTTGAGAGAGGAAAAAACTGGAAAACATAACTCCTTATTGAAAACAATTTTTAAATATTGATTTTTTTTCCTCCTCAAAACTTGTACCTGGATCTCTTTTTTACAGAAACTGTATGAATATGAGCAAAAGGGGAGCTCTTTCTCAAGAGTCTCATAGAATAGCAATGCTCTTACAGGTTGTAAATCACCCACTTAACAAAGGCATAAATGGCGGACAGTGGGCCAGCTGACAAAGATGGTTTCCAAGATTTGCTTCAGGCAGCCTCACTGATACTGAGCTCGATCTGGCGGCCCCTCGGCCTGTATTCTCACTGTAAAGCTGACGGATTTGCTCCTTAGCACCCCTATGTCAGCCTGCCCTCCTGCTAAGGACCATTTTGGGCCCAAACATGCTAACTCCGTTAATCTTCCAGCAGCCTGTTTAGAGAGGCGCTATTCTTATCCCTCTTCCTAAGACCGGAAGTGACGGACAGAGAAGTTACACGGCTTCGGCATGTTGCGTTCCACAAGGGGCGGAGCTCACCTGAAAACCCAGCCAGTCTTCCTGCAGTGCCACAAGGAGCTGCGATGCCCTGCTGCCTCGTCTGTGCACACTAAATGAACAAAAACTAAAACCAAATGGTTCCGGCAGGGGAATTAGAAGAGAGAAGAGATTTTTTTAAACATTTCACTTCTAAAGAAGGACATTAATATGAAAGTTTCAAAAAATCTCAATATAAAAGAAACCATGTGGTAGTTAAGTTTGTGTGTCTGATTTATTTCACTTAACAGTATGGTCTCATTTTCCTACAAATGACTCAAGTTTACTCTTCTTTATGGCAGAGTAGTACTCCACTGTGTGTAAATACTACATTTTCTTGCAGATGAATGGACATACCACATTCATCAGCAGATGAAGGGACATACAGGTTGCTTCCAAGATGTAGCTATTATGAATTCTGCTGTTATAAAAATATGACACACTCAAACTATAGGCAAACAGCAAAATAAAAAGTAAATAATAGGCAATAGGGAGAAAGATCTTTCTCAGATGGAAAGGGGATCAAGGGATGATGGGAGGGGAAGGTGGGGGAGAGAAAAGGGATAATAAATAATTAAGATGTGTTATGTACATACCCCAATACCCCACAAAGAATGTAAACATTATGTACTGCAAACATGTAATAATAAAAATAAAAAAGGGGAAAAGAATCTCAGTAAACATCTGACATCATTGACTTAACAATCTTTAAAACACTTAAGATTTTCAGAATTCAATATTTGTACTATGGCAAACCTAGCCTCTCTATGAGCTCTGTGAAGGTACTTATGTTTCTCTTTGCTCATTTTCCACATCTGTAATTGAGGACAATTCCAAACCTGGGAGTTTCTACTAAAATTAAGTCAGACAGGGCACGTGCAGGGATCGACACATAGGTCTCCAGTGCGTGTCATCTGAAATCATTAAAATAAGTCAATGGGTCAGGGAACATAGAATTCAAAATTCTGTGTTAGGCTATTGGGAAATGCAAAAGAGGAGAACATTATCTATTGTTAAGATACACACACACACACACACACACACACACACACACACAGAGTTGGTTGTGCTAGTGTATGCCTATAATCTGAGCACTCTGAGAAGCTGAGACAGGAGGATCACAAGAATTCCAACCCTAGTCTGGGCAATTTAGCAGCTTAGGATGACTCTGTCTCAAAGTATTGTTAAGACATAAGGAACAGAAATCCTGGCCTCTTAATAGCGGACAACACAACACCAAGTCAGCTCAGAGACTCATGCCTCTGTCAGGAGAAAGCAAGGGTGTTTGTTATGGTGAAATGCTTGACCACGAAATGACATCCACAAGATAAAGCTGCACCCACTGCCACATATCCAAGAATTTCTTGGCGTTATTTGGAAACAGGTTGCTGTAGGTGTGACTAGCTATGATTGGCTGAGGGCACACTGGAGTGGGGTGGCCCCTAGTCCAATATGCCCACATCCCTGTGCTAAGGTCTCAACATCTGTGTCTCTCCAAAGTTCATGCACTGGAAGCATAACCCCAGAGGTGATGGTTTAGGTGGGGGCTTTGGGAGGTGACCTGGGGGTGAACATGGAGTCTTGAGATGGAATTTGTGCCTGGACAAGAGACACCCAAGGAGCAGCCTCACCTCTTCCACCAGCTATGCTAAGCTGAGAAGAGTGAGTGTGAAGCCTGAGGGATCGGTGTGCTGATGCCCTGGCCATCTGACATCATCTGGGGGAGGATGGCACCAAACCTGAACGTGCATTCTGTGCTTTTTGTTTGTAGGTTGAGCAGGTAGAAAATCTAGCTGTGAATCTCAGCAAAGCAACTGAAATTAACAGCTGCATCAAGACCAGGAGAGATACAGGCAGTATTCATGAGAAGAAACAGCATCTCTGTGACCAACATATAGAAATCAGAGTTTTTAATTAAAAGATAAGTTAACACTGAGATTACGGAAGGCAGCTTTTATTATTTTGGGTATTAGTGAAAATGTGATGTAAATAGCGTTCCTTACAGTTATGTTGAACTGAATTGCTCGGAGAGCCGGCAAATCTTCATGTAGCCCCTGTGATACCTCCACCCAGGCTCAGATCCATGAAGGAAATTGCCCTCAGCTTTATTAATTAATCAGTAGGAACAAGACAAATTCATATCAGGCACAAAACTTACATGGCCCTAGGACAATCCGCGTCCACTCACACCTTCCCTGGGGACCAAGGTGGCCCTGTGTGGTGCAATTTTAGGAAATTTTTGACATGGATATGGAACAAACAGCAAAACAAATCAGACCTGGAAGAACAAAACTCTGGCATGGACTACTTATGCATAAATATGAAGCTATCTCTGAGGGTGGAAACAGTGAATAGAATACAAATTAAGTGGAATTCAAAGGAAGCACAGTGAATAAATCCAGGGGAGGAAAAATTTGTTGTAATGGAATAATACGTCCTGTACATTTCCTACTCCAGACTTGGAATCAAGTTTTAGCTGGAAACAATAGTTAGAGTCAAAGGTAAAAGTTTTAGAGCAGCAATGTCTTTGAATTCTACCCGTTCAGTTAGTTTTAGGCATTTAAATGGTGCCCATAAATTGTAATAATAAGCAGACAGCTCTGTCCCCAAACTAGAAGTGACTATGTGTGGGAAGAAACGTATGTGTCACTTCTTAATGCCAATTGTTATATGAGCTGTGACTGACACATGCAATGAATGCTTAAATTAAAAATGATTACAGTATGTAATAGACACCACTATAACACGTGCTCCATCATTCTGGCCGTTTTCTGAAGCAGCCCTGGAGGTCCTCCTTTGCAAGCATATTTAGTTGTGCTGCTGTGAGTGCCTCAGGGCCTTGAGTTGATTCAAAATGTTTAGTTCTCAAGGTCATTTTGTCTTTGGGGAGGAGCCAGAAGTCACATGGCGCAAGATTCGGTGAAGAAGGTGGGTGAGGACAGAGCGTCATGTATTCATGAGCCCCTATTTTCTGTTGATGGCACCTGGCAGCAGCAGCATTCACCATATTTTTTATCATACCCTGTAAAGACACTTGTACAACAGGACACACAGCACTTCCTGGAAAGTAGCAGGAACGATGACACGAACGTGTTCAAGGATGGGAAGTGCGTGTGTGGAGAGGCCATGACAGCAGTGTGTCTCTTATTGCAACCAATGTTTTTAAAACTTTAAAATTTCCCTCTATACTCTGATCATACCTTGTAGTCTATGTGACAATTACCAGCATACTTCTGAAATAATTTTTGGTGAGATTTTAATTCATCTGTTCTTTTCAGGTTTTATGATTTCTCTTGTTTTGTTGCCATGTTGTTGCTCAGCATTCTCATCTGCGAATCATCCCCACCGGTTCCTCTCATTTAATATCTTACTCTAGTCTTTTAGTTAAAGATTTCTCAGAGCAGTGAATTCAGAGTCTAAGGACTTTGCTTGTCAGGAAATAACCTGTCTTTCAATATGTTTCAGGGGTGTCCCAAGTGGGTACTAAAGGGGACAGTTTTAGGTTTAGTAAGGTCTGGACACAGTCAGTGTCTCTCCTGCCAGGAAACTGGTCTCAACCTTAAAGTCACAGTTGCTCTGAAAGCCAGGTTGGCCTGTGGTGTCTCCTCTTTCCATATCCCAGTCATCTTGGCAGTGAGAAGCTAGGTAAGGGCTCCAGAAGGCAAACCGTTGCACTGAAAACACTCAGTTTTAAGAGTGTCAGTTATAGATAAACCTTCCCTTCACCATCTTCTGCCAAAAAACAAAACAAAGCATTTCTTTTTGGTACATGCAACTAAGATTTGTTTGCAAGGGGGCTAGATTAGAATAGAAATGAGGGTCTTTGGCTAGGGATGACCTCAAAGCATGTTCCATTCTCCTGCTGGAAGGTCATTTCAAATGAATGGCAGGATTTCAGAGCACTCGAGATGATTTAAAAGTGGGTGTATGTGTTTGTCCAGTGGATTTTATTACTGTCAGATAATTTACCAGCAAGTAATAAAACTGTATGGTCCACATTTTAGACTCTGCAAATTTGGAAAGCCTTCCCCCAACATTTGTCCAAACTCAGGGTGATTGTTTTTGAAACTTAGCAGTGTTTTCTGTGCAGTGAACTTCTAAAAATACGGTAGAAGTGAGGCAGCTGGTATATGTTGATCCAGGAGCAATAGAATCACCATCTACTGTTACTTGCTCTGACTTCTGCCAGCTGCATGAAGATGTCAGCGTATACAAGTTGTTGTTCTTCTGAGTAGTAATGTGTGAAGAGAGGCTCCAAAGGAAGTTTCCATTCCTAAGCCCCACATCTGGGCAGATCCACTCTATGGAGCTAGCGGGAGAGGTGGTCAGTGATTTGCTCAAGATCACAGATGGAAATAACAGAACAAAATTTGTACTCAGGCCATCAGGCCCCAGGACCACAGTGTTCAAAACCATGGAGCACCCTCCCTTCCTTCTATCCCAGGCCCTTTTGTAGATCTCAACTGATTGCAAAACATGAGGGCTAGATTTCAGTGGATGTCCTCTTGGGTTATTCCCCCACTTGACCTCTGACCTTCCACTCAAAAACCTGACCCAAGTGACAGCTTGGTCTATATTTAGTCACCTTTAACAACTAGGAACCCAATATTTATTCTTTATAATACTGTGAAATGCAAGGTTCTACCCTTGTCTGACTGGTTCTTGGTTTTCAAGATGCAGATGCAGCTCCTGTCTAGAAGGGTTTGAAGGTGGATGTACGTAATGGTGCCCAGGAAACACCTGGCAGGGGCCAAGTCCCCAGTGAGAGCTGTTAGAATTTCAGCTTTGTTTATTTATTATTTTAAAAGTAAAAGCATAAAAACATTAACAAACAGACACAAAGTAGCATAAGAAATAGTACAATCAAAACTGATTTACAGACAAGGTGACATGGACTCAACAATGGATGTTGCTTTACCTGTTGATATCTTCGAAGTGTATATTCATGAACACAGATACAGACATGCGAAATTGGTCAAACAATTAATCATCTCAACAACAGAAAAAAAAAAAAAAAGAAACCGGAAAGCATTAACAAAGAGGCACAAAGTAGTACAATAACAGTAAGATCAGAATTGAATTATAGACAAAGCACCAGAAAACCAACAGCTTTAATCGTGCCAGCTTTCTTATTCATGCCTCCATCCTCAGTGAGTCGCTTCTAGGGAGGCCTGAGGCAGGTCCTGTCTTGGAGCCTCCAGAGCAGCTTTCCCAGGTTCTGTCTGAATCCCTCCCTTGGGCACCCCTTCCCCCTGACCTTGGGGAGTTTCAACTTTTCCTCTCCTGACGACTGGAAGGGGCTTCGAATGCATCTCAAAGAGCTCGTGTTCCTCTGGGCAAGTTGCCAGTAGCACGGCAGTGGGAGCCATCTTGGGGCCGTGACGGGAGCTGGGAACAAACTGTGAAAGACGAGTTCGAATTAGGTGTCCTGGGAGAAAGTATTTCACATATTGCACGTGCAGACAGAAGCAAAAGCTGAGTCAGAAAGACTTCATTATGTGGAGCAGCCATCTAGGTACACAAATGGAAAAAGAAAGAAACACAGAAGCATGTACACAGGCAAGGACAGACCTCTAGCAAGGTCTTATGTAAGCTGCAAACTGCATTTCAGCTGTTTCTACCTCTCCTCTTGGGGTTGGTTCTTTAACCTCTCAAATTTCAGTCTCATGGAGAAGTTAACTTGCATGGGATACTCTGCACTGGATTCCTTACCATGTAATTGCTTAACAATATTGGATACAATTTTAGAATTTGTGTAAACCTTCATTACAATATGGACCTAAGTAAAATCGTTTGGGGATATGAATTTTAAACACAATGGGATTAGTTTTTCACTGACACTATGAGGTATGGCTTCCTTGCTTAGACATTAAACATTGACCCACAGCTACTGGTCTGTGGTAACCTTCTCCACTAAGCAAAACTCGAGCTTGGTGTGTGTTACCTTCAGTTGTTTCTCTAACAGCCTAACAATCATCTTGTATTAGTGATGCTGCCCTCACCCCAAACTTCTGATCTACTCGCCCTTCGCTGATCTGTGCAAGGTCCAGGAAGAGTGATCTCTGCGGATTCCTCAGTCTTTGACTTTCAGGATCTGGTTGATTTGGGCCTATGGGAGATGCTGAAATGAGATCACAGTGGAGAAAGAGGTTGCCGCCAGCCACCAAATGTGGCTGCTATCCCTGCTGCAGTGGCCTGCTGCATGGACTTGCTTTTTCTGGAGTCTTTTAGCTGTGGAAAATAAGTAGGAAGGAATCCTGCAGTTGTAGGTCCTGAAAATCTCGAATACAGTCTTTCCCATCTCTCCTTGGTCCTCCATGAGTCTCCTCGCGTGGAGTTAGCATGTATGGAAATGCTCTTTCCTGCTTGCCCTGGATTGAGACACATATACTGAGCACTTACCATTTATCAGGCCCTTGGTAAATACAGGAGACGTGACAACTCCTGTGACGTAGTCCCTGCCTTACTTTGTAAAGAATACGGATCAACAAACATGCAGGAAAATGCTCACACAACCATGTCTGAGCAGGAGCTGAGCTCAACAAGAAGAGAGCAATGGTTTTTTGAGGTGGGGGGCTGGGCTGGGTGGATGCCCTAGGACAGTGGTGGTGAACCTATGTCACATGTGCCTCAATGGGCTGTTTGTGTCATTGAAATCTCCAAGAGGTTCACCATCACTGCCCTAGGAGCTGCTGCAGCAAGAGCAAAAGTGCTTCTCAAAGAGCGAAGAATTTTTGTGCTCAGAGGTTGCTCAGTCTGGACCCTGGAGACCAGTATGACTCTGAAGATGAAGGAGGTAACTGGGAATGTTTTCCGCAGGGTTTCTTTGGGGGCCTATCCCAGGGGGTGCTTGAGTGGAGGGGACCAGGCCAGGGGAGCCAAGGGAAGGTAAACACTCAGCCTTTGGTTTTTGCAGCCGTGTAAGCAGGTGAAACAAAATGATATCTTGGCTCTACGTCATAAATAACTGATGCAAAGAGGTCACATTTACTCCTTTGAAATAGTCTGGGATTAGAATGTTTATAAATATTACATATCTTGAAAATGATCATAGACTGCACTTGAAAAAATGTTTCCCTTGAACTTAAGAAGTTCATGCTGTAATTACAGTATTTCTACGAATGGAAATCATGCGACGAACCCATGACTGCTGAATAGGAGCCTGCAGATCAAAATGACAGGGGAAAAGGAGGTCCGTGGGGGGAGCACAGGCTGATTCATGAAGCAAGTTATTTCTCATGTAAAGCTTTATTTTTTAAAAAATATAATCATATAGTGATTATAATACTAATAAATGAAACTTACATAATAATCAACATGCTTGATATTTTAAAGAGTAGTAGGTGGTCACATCTGTTTCTTTAGATGGAAAACATAATACATTAGGCTCTTTATAAATAAAAATGAATATAGTTCTCTACCATGGAAATCCAGAAACATGAAAATAATAGAGTAAAAATTTAAAACTTAGCCACTTACAAGACAGATGTGTATTTAGACTGAAATCAGTCTTACATTGTAACATTGAATGAAGCTACCAAAATATCAGGCTCCCTTAATTTGAACTGAAGTTTTGAATTTGTAGGATTTGCATCTATAGGGTTGGGGATGTGGTTTGGTGGCAGGGTGCTTTCTTGGCATATGTGAGACCCTGGGTTCAACCCCAAACACTGCAAAAAGGTAAAAAAAAAAAAAAAAGTAAGATTTACATAGGTAGCTTTGATTAGAAAAGCACATGAAAAACAGAACAGTAACTCAGACTTGGTGAGATCGGTAAAATGTTGACTAAGGTGAAGCTGGGTATAGTAATATGGAGGTTTAGTCCATCCTTTATACTATTGTGTATATTTGTAAATTTTTTGAAGCAAAAAGTACAAAACATGACAAGTCTATAGATTTTGGGGGTTTTCTCTTTTTAGTGAAGATTATGCAAGAAAATTCAACAAAATGGCCCAGCTACTTGTTGGAATTTAAGACACTATAAATCAACCTCTTCTTAGTCCAAGAATCAATTAAAGCACAAATCAACAGAAAAGACTAAATGAAATTCAAGGTAGATGAAAACATTAGAAAGTTCTTAGTGAGGTATAGTTGTTTATTTCTCCCAAATAGGTAGGCTTTCAAGAGATAGACTTTTAAACCTTTTAATGTATTTTTAAAATGCGACAATCACAAACAAAAATCTAAGAAAAGTTGGAAACTTTCCAAAGGAGCCTAACTGCTTCTTCTTCAGAACGCTTGGATTGGTTCTGACCCTCATAACCTTCAGATCTAAATGATCAGAAAGCAAGCAGGAGAAAGATTTACTCTTTCCCCACAGGATCCTGGCAAGAGATAACGAGAGCAGGGGGTGTACCACGAAAAGCAACTTTCAGCTTCACCCACACTTCACTGTGTGTCTAGACATCTGGGTCTGTGTTCTCATCACTGAATAAAAATTATATGTTAGGTTTTCCTCAGAGTTTAATTGACGTACAGTTAACCATGAGCTGAATATATCTGAAGTATCTGGCTTGATAAATTTTGAAAAGCACTTAACTTGTCACCAGCATGGAAAACGGTGAGTATATTCATTAGCACCCCAGGTGCTTCATGCTCTTTAATTTTGATGTGCATTTGTGTATAGGTGTATGTCTGTGTGTACAGATGTATGTGCTGGGAGTGAGCCCAGGACCTTCACACTGAGCTACATTCCAAGCCTCTTTTTTTTTTTTTTATTTTGAGAAAGAGTCTTGCTAAGTTGCTACATTGTCCAGGCTGGGCTTGAACTTGCAAACCTCCTGCCTCAGCCTCCCAGAGTGCTGGGATGACAGGTGTGCACCACTGCACTCTGCTTTTGTCCCTTTAATCTCAGCAAACATCCCTGTGGGTGTGTTCTGAGTCAGGCTTGTCTCCAGCACAGTCTTCCTCACACTGTCCCTGGACATCCACTGGTCTCACTTCTGACAAGAGAGGTGACTTTCTGTTTTCTGGACTTCTACGTAGACAGAATCGTGCATTAAGTGCCCTTTTGGTCTGGTTTCTTTTGGTTACTTGGAAATTCATCCGTTTCATGGTACAAGTTGATGTCTGCTTACACTGTAGTTTTCTTTATTCATCCTACTGACAGATTTTCCCAGGGGACAAAGGTTCCAGGTTACAAACAAAGCTATAGTGACCATCCAGGGGCAGCTCTTGGTGCAGATGCTTTCTTTTACCTTAGGTCAAACTCAGCAGTAGAATATCTACATTGTATAGCAAGTACTATTGGAATTTTAAAAAGAAACTGCCGTACTGTTTTACACAGTGATTACATGGTTACCTGTTTTGAACAGCATAGAAGAGCTCTCTAATTCCTCCACGTGCATCACTGGTGCAGGCCTCCGGTAGCCGCTCATGGTGGCTTTGATCTATGCTTTGCTAATGACTGAGATCACCAGCGTCTTTCACAGGTTCAATATTTGCTGTGGTTAAGGGTCTGTTTGAATCTTCGTTAATTTCTGAAATTGGGCTGTTTGTTACTCAGTGGGGAGAGTTCTTTATGGATTCCATATTCAAGTTTCTGACAGATATATAGTTTAAAAATACTTTCTTTTCATCTGTGACTTGCTTTACCAGTTCTGTAGCACTGCCTTTAGAGCCCACATTTTTATTTGGATGAAAGTGTACTTATCAGTTAATCCTTTTATGGGTCATGTTTTTTTTTATTATTTTTTTTATTTTTTATTTTTTATTTTTTTATTTTAGAAACATAAAAGTACAAAAACATATTGACAAACAGACACCCATTATCATAGAAAATAGTACAATCACAACTAATCTATAGACAAGGAGATATGGTCTCAACAGTAGTTGTTGCTTTATCCATTGATATCTTCTAATTGTAGATATATGGACCCATATACAGACATGCAAATTTAGTCAGACAGTTGATCCTCTCAACAACAGAAAAAAAAAAAAAAAGAAAACACAAGAACCAAAAATCCAAAGACAAGAAAGAAAACAGGCATACATCAACAACAGCAACAACATCAACAACAACAACAACAGAAAAAAAAACACCGCTTGTTGCTGCTTTACATATTGTTA